>JARJDX010044589.1:0-11914 GCA_030264735.1 Gymnusa sp. GC000175
AATGGAGTAATGAAGTAACCAAGATAATAATAGTAAAAGGTAATATAATGGACTAAATGGAACGATCTTGAATGACGCAATGACCCCTCCGTTTACTTTTAATTTTTTGGTCACTCCGTCACTCCTTGGAGTAATGTCGCACCACGCCGCTCCATTTGGAACGATCGTGAATGTCCAGCCTAATAGCATTAAAAACTTGACTCTCAATTTTATTATACATGTATCCTTCCAAATATAAGTTTTTATTTTAATTTAAAACCATTACATTTTTATATAAAATATAAATATAAATTTTTTAAAAGGGGCGATAATTTGTCTTTTTGTCCGGGGCGCCGTAAAAGCTAGAGCGGGCCCTGCTTTCAAGTTTAAATCGCTTAGTTTTATTGATTGTTGATTGTTGCTAACGTTTCACTCACATTACAGGAGCAAGTCAAGGCGGTTCTACAACTCAGTCAGCGAGGTAAAATAAATTAATACTAACCTAACCCTTAAAATAACATAAACTGTAATAAATAAAATTTGAGTATGTTAATTGTGGTAAAATATATTAAATGCAGCAACCTTGATACAAAAAAGAAACCCCTTGGAAATTTTTTTTTCTAAGGATTGACAACAAGGTGTTGGAGGTACTTCATAAGGTCAACCAAAACCCCTAGGGCTATAGCAATTAACCTTTTGGATTCTGAATAAGGCATCGAAGGAGCCGGATCATTATTCCACCACAGTAAGGCGGACAAATATCTGCTGGGGTAAACACGTACCTCTGATACAAGGATTCTTGCTTTATAAAAGCAGGGTACCGGGGCTATGAGTTGGTAAGAACTCGTATTAGAGGCACATCCAAGCACATTTTACTAGTGTTTACGTACATTAGAGACACAATCTCCAATATATTGGATTAAAGTCGATTTTAATTTGTGAAATTCATTAATAAGAGACTAGCAGTGTCACAGTCTTTGACAATGACGCAAGCCGAAACATATGTTAGAACAAATTTAATAAAAACAGTGAAATGTCACAAAAAAAATACAAGTCTTTCACAATCTCCAACCAATACCAAAAAAATCTCGAAAGTAGTACAATGAAATGCACATGTACAACAAAATAGGTAACATCACATGTGAAAATAAAGCCATTAGTCCCCTCTGTATAAAGAGGTAGCAACTGTATCTGAAAGTGCTTCTTCTGTGCCTACAGCTTTGATGAATCCGAATTGGTTTGGTGGGATTTGTTCTTCACACTTGTTGTAAATTCTCTTTTATTATTCTTATCAATATTTTGAGAAGATGAGTCATGAGGCTGATACTTCTATATTCCTCACACCTTTTTGCTTTCACTTTCTTTGGTAACACTATAAATTCCGACTTAAGCCATTCTTCTGGTATACATCCCGAGTTGTATATTTTGTTAAATATGTTGGTGAGTATTTTGATGTTCTTCTTACTTAACAGTATTTTGATGTTCTTCTTACTTAACAGTTTCAGGATTTCAACTTGTATGTCGTCCGGTCCCGTCGCTTTTCCATCTTGCATTCGTTACTGTCGCATCCACTACCCCTTCCAGGATGTACGGTCCAGTTTCTCTTTCGGTGATTGGTATTGCTGCTCTTTCTTCATCTTCAAAAAGTTTGTTGAGATATTCCTTCTATGTTTTCTTCTTGTTTTCTAGTTTTATGATGATTTTTTTCTCGTTGTTGTTTTTTATTGTTTCACCTGTCAATTCTTTAATTCTTCGGTGCACATTAAAACTGTCATATCTTTTTTGCAGCTCTTCTATCTTTTGTCATGCTTCCGCCCTTTCTCTTTCTTTGGCCTTTCTAACTTCTTGTCTAATTATCTTGTTTATTTTTCTTTTGGCCGCGCCATTAACTTTAGTATTTTATTAGTCATCCATGATTTCTTCATTTTCGTTTCTCCTTTTTTCAAATGTGTCTTCTTGGTATTTTAGTTGATTTTATTCAGATCTGATATTTGTTGCTCTACTGTCATGGTTTCATCCATTTCCTTATTGATTTTCCCATTTAGTTCTTTTTCTACCTCTCTATTGATGTTATGATCTTTAAGTATATTCATGTTGCATCTGTTATTGTTGTTCATGGCTTTTGTTTTCTTAAGCCGGACTTTAAACTCTCCAACCAACGGTACATGATCGGAATATGTATCGGCACCGGGGAATGTTTTAGCACAAGTGCAACTATTCCGAAATCTTTTATCTATAAGTATGAAATCAATCTGATTTCTAATGAGACGGTCTGGTCTGCTAAATGGGAATTTCCAAGTATAGAGTTTCCTTGGGGGCATCTTGAATTGTATGTTTATTATGACGAATTCGTTCTCCTCGACGAATTATCGCCCCGAAGGTTTCTCTCTCCTAACCCGTGCGGTCCGATCTCTTCGTTTGGTTTGTCCGCAGTTGGTGCGTAGACCTGGATAATGTTGATGTTTACGGGAGCCGCGTCAAGTTGAATCAGTAGTACTCTTTCTGATTCTTTGTGAAGTAATTTACGCTTTCAGCCATTTATTTAATCATAATGATTCCAACTCTATATTCGTGTTTACTATTAGATGTTCCAAAATAAAATACTTTGTGTTTCGTCTATATCTATAGCTCCTATGCCCGGCCATTGCATTTCGCTTACCCCCATTATGCCAATATTCAGTCGTTTCATTTCCCTTATCGCGTTGTGTATTTTACCTTCTAGTGCCATTCTTTTAACATATCACGTACAAATTCTAATTTACCCTTCTTTATATCTATTGATGCATTTGGTTCGCCCGGCACTGTCTCCCCCGGAGATCCGAAAGGAAGACTTAAAAATCCGGATTGAAATTTAGGTCTGAGCATAGTCATGTTTATTTTACTAGGACCTATTGGATTTTAATGAGGTGGGTGTCTAAACTTCTTCCTTTATGCTGTTCACTGCATTGGCGACCTTCTGCATTTCATCCGCCTTCGGGTTCGATTTTTCAACCCTTGGACATTAGAGTGCTCTAGTTTCTGTCAATTCTTTCACCCGAAGCTGTTGATTGACAGAAAGGGGGCTACTTATACCGGTAGTCACTCGGTCGACAGAGCCTTGTTAGTTTCTGGCAGGGTGCACCACGTGCAGGTAAATAGAAGCAACGATAGAAAAAACAATATTCAGAACTTTCTTTGAAAAAACTAAATCAACGGATTATAGATACCCTGAAAGAGGCTGCCTATGAAGCACTAGGAAAGGTAGACCCCAGCAGACGACATAATGAAAAATAATGGAACATAGAACTCGAAAAGCAACAAAACATTAAGTAGAAAGTATATCAAAAATAGATGTATACAGGTTTACTAGATCGAATTAAATATAAAAGAGAGATGGCAGTCTTTAACAGAATGCATAGTAAAGAGAAAAACGAATCGGTGGATAGATAATGTGTTATAGTAAACACCTCTCTAGGGAAAACGCAGTCAACGGAAGCCTGGAAACCTTGAGAACGAATAAAGTAGAAAAAACAGCTATACCCGTAATTAGCACAAAGAGATTCCAGGGATACTACAGTAATAAACTGAAAGAGTAGAGAGCGGAATATTAAACTTAATCAATCACCAACTGCATATAAAATCTAAGAAACACTTAAATAGAAAGGTTTATTAAAACGATGAAAAACGATACAAGCTGTTAAAATATGCACCAACAAAATTGAAGAAAATGTTAACGAAATATATTGGAGGAGTACCGCTCTCTACCAAATGCAAAAGGGCATGGATTACTCCAATATACAAAAAAGAAAGAAAAGGCGATTGCAATAACTACAGATGCATAGCGGTCTTACTAGAGTATATAAGAGAGTGCTAAATAATTTGATAGAAATAGAATCGAAGAATAAGCAGGCTTTGGTACCGCACGATCGTGTACAGATAATTTTTCCCAATAACTCAAATCTTTTAAAAAAGCCGGTAATATCCAGAACAAAATCCTGTTCGTAGACACCAAGGCGTATAATACACTACCTATCAAAATTTTGGATACTACTAAAAAATAGACCGATTAACATAATTCTCAAACAAACGGTAAAAGTGATGTATAAAAACTGTACCTTACAAATCAAAATAGAAAAAACACTATCAGAGCCATTTCCAATCACAAAAGGGCCAAAACAGGGTTGTTGCTAATCCCCTACCCCATTTAAAATATACCTCTCACACGCACTTAAGAACTAGCGCAAAAAATGTTTAAAATTGGGGATATCTATAAGCGATAATCAACGATCATATTGTAAGGTAGGACTCGAAAGCTGATGGGGGCTCGATGTGAACCAAAGAAAAACGAAATGCATGTGCGCGAAAAGGAATATAGAAAATGTTGATGATTTAGACATAGATTTGTAGAGCCAGAATATCGTAGCAAACGATGCAAGAAGGAAATTCAGAAAAAAGTAAGTAAAGGAAAAAGGGCTAAACTGTGATCTAAGAATATCTTGGACAACAGGAAACGCTGAAACGCTTAATATACAACATCATCGTCAAAAGCGAATCAGAGGTATGGCAGCTGAACAAAAACCAGAAAAAACAGCTGTTGGTAATGAAAATGAACTTCTGGAGAGGATCGGTCATAGTCTCCCAGTTGGCCACGTACAACATGGCGCAATAGGAAACTAAAGGAGGGGGAAAACAGCGAAAAATGTAGTTAGAGATTAAATCATTGGCATCAAATAGGATACGCTTTCGTATAGGCTCTATGTTCCAGCTAGGGATAAGAGGTCATTCTATGAAAGTTTTATACTATATACAGGGTTTTCAAACTAAAATTTGACCTGCTGTTTTCTCAGTCAATGTTTAGATTTAAACAAATTGCTAAAACACGTCGATTTTAGTTCTGAGGGGGTTTCAATTTGATCTGTCACTTGTCCCCCTCTCTTCTCAATTAAGATGTTTTAGCTTGTAGCTCCGGGTGCTAGAGGTATGAATGTGTATATATGTGTATGTGTATATAAGTAAAACTATGTTATCCCTTAGCACCAAAATCAACGTGTTTTAGTAATTTCTGGAAATCTAAACATTAACTGATAAAACAGCCGGTCAAAATTTAGTTGAAACACTCTGTATATATAATTAAATTGATTTACTTAAGCTCTAAATTCTAAATGTTTTAAAATTAAAAAAAAAATGCACTAGCTAATGCTAAAAATTTGCGGGTTTTTGTGCACACTTCATACGTTAAAAAATTTGAGAAATAATTTCAATTATTAAAACATCATACTACGTGTTAATATGATGAGAATTGTAGCTATGAGATTGTATTAATAATTTTCTGTTGCTATCAGTGATATCTTCAAGTATCTGATGCTTGCCAATTACTATATCTATTGTAATGGATTCAGAGATTTGCCCTCGAGGTTTAGGGGTGTAAAGAGAGGGTGGTGTAATCTCTCTGATCTTAGATTGTTTCTAAGGCCTACAACGCACTGATGGAGATTGTCGTAATTTGCTCTCTTTGCATTTTGTTAGAAAGTTTTTATAGGGGAATCTGTAATGACTCTAAGGATTGTGCAGAAGTGTAAAATTTTCTATTTTTGGAATTAAAAGAAAGTCTATTATAATTTTTTTGTGTGCTAATATAATCAAAATAACATTAACTTAAAGAAAACTCTTGTATTCTTTATTTGTAGAGATGTTTAGTTCGTGTTCATTTTAACCAAAGAACTTGCAAACATTTTTCTACACGCTACGTACTTCCTTGTTTCAAGTACCATTTCGAAACTCGCAAAGAATTCCACAATGTGGCAAAAAGCACATTACAAGAGTTAGCAAATAAAGTACATAAGCCCTGAAAATTATTTCAGTAATAATTTTCTACATTAAATAATATTTTATACCTTCCTGTACAATTTTATTTACATTTTATAGTTTCTCAAGTGGGATTTTTGTGATTAAGATTTAAATAAATCTAAGTTCGTCCATTCTTTCAAAACATCATGTCGTAATCTAGTGCAGTACATTAAAACTTTATTATCCACGGGCATTTAATTAAGGCTGTCCATGAATTCTAGTTGTAAAACTATCGTCTCCAGATGGTGGTTTTAGTTACCCTCTGAGGAAAGGGACACATGTCTCAGCAATTTACCAGAAGTAATTTTCTCAACTAATACATATTACTTTGAAAATAATCTAATTTTAATGCCACAAACGACTTCCAAAATTTGTAACCTTAAGAAATTTTGTAAAGGACAAAGCGTTTATAAAAATTATCATGAAAAGAACATATTTTAATATAAGAATTCTTTAAGTCGCTTAATAGGCATAATATTTTACTCATATTGTATTTGTTACAGAATGCAAAAGGAACAAAGTCTATGACATATTAATAAATGAGTCCCATTTCATATAGTAAGTTTTATTATGATTGTTCAAAAGTCTTTGTAAAACGCGTTAAATACCAATATAATTGACTGTGTGGGTGCGACTGGCTTCACTAAATTACATACCGTGTTATATAAATTACTGTCCATGTTTGTAGGTGCATAAATGAAACGAAATCGTTTTTTTAAATTGCATTCTTCTTTTCGTATAAGACAATGAAAAGCAATAAACTTTTTTTATTTAATAATAACTCGGCATCTCTTGTGAACACATTTTGTAATGTAAAAGAAAATTTATAGTCCAATCAATAATTTGACAAAACGTGCAATAAAAGTGGACATTTTTCTGTGTAATAAAACTCACATTATCTAATAATACCACCAATATCGTGATATTCTCGATCACAGATTTCCTTTTAAATCTCTTTTTATGTTCCATAAAAGATATCCTTTGATTTACAATTCTCAAACACAATTATATTTAAATAAACAAATGGATTTCGGCTTCAACCCATAAAAAATATATCCAAACAATAAAAAGTTAAATGGGCGAAAAACAAAATGTTAGCTGTTAAACATATTTTGAATTGACATATTTTGGAAAGTACTCGATTTACGCAAACATCAAATGAAATATTAACAGCCGAAATGTTGCGTTGAGTGCCAAATGACGTACACAATTAAAAAAATTTATACATTTAATTTACTTTGAACATTTGCCCCTTTAACAAAGTCCATAATCCCTATGAGAGATTAACTAAAATAGAGATTTGTAAATTGTGCAATGGGTAAAACGGAGGTTTATTGATTTTAATAAAATATTGCTAATAATAAATTTACATATTTGACTTTGGGTACGTATAACAATATATAATATATATAATAAATATATAATTAAAACAAAAAACATTATTTTGCGCATAATTATTATTGATTTATGTAAATATTAATTAAAAAACGGGTAGATACACACATTAATACAAAAAATAAAATTTTGTTTTCAAGCATTTTAAAATAAAAATTAATTAATACTTAAAAGCATGATAATTATTTATATGGATATTTACATAAATTTTGGATTTACATAAAATATTAGTAAATATTTCCTTTAATAAATTAAACATATTTAACCTTTGCATTATCATTATGACAAAATATATTTACTCTATTTTTTTAAATAAAGTTTTTTTGATTAAAACATTTGTTGTTTGAATTAATAGAATTATTATTGAAATAAATTAAAACATATATGTTTAAATTTAAAATTTATTTTAATAAAAATATATGTAAAATGCAATACTCAGCCTACTAGAAAAAACACGCGTAAAATTAGCCCCACGTTTCAGCAGCACGATGTACACTTATATCTTTTAAACCGTTAAAGCTATGACAAAAATAAAAATGTCTTTATATTACACTATCAAAGCACTATAATTTTCACAAAAAAAAGTTTTAAAATCCTTTAAATTTAAAAAAAGGCAATAATTTAAAATTTATTTTAAAACTAATAACATCAATCGATGAGACGAGAGATTTAAAATTAAAATATTGTATCCGCGTCCAAACGTGGTGCTATAAATTCTAAATATTTAATAATAATAATAATAAATAACAGCACCACCATTGGACGCGGATGCAACTTATTAATTTTAAATCTCTTAAATGCAACAGACCAAGAAATGGCTTGATACACATCGTAATGTGGATTAAATTGCGAAACGAATGATACCAAATTCGATATACAATATTATTGTGTTCTTCTCTTCTTCAAGTTCCTTATCCGTTCCGTATGTTGGTAACCATTTGGGCAATAATAACTTTTCTAATTGGTGCGTGAAAGAGCTTCGTCGTAGTCATGCCAAACTATGTTCTTAGATTTTGAGCCATGATATTCTTTTTCTTTCCGCTGTTCTCTTTCCTGCAGTATTACTTGCAGAAGGTGCAATCTGCTTTCATTCCGCATTATATAGCCTAAATATTGCAATTTTTTGCATTTTACGGTGTTCATTATCTCCTTCTCTTTTTACATTCTACTAAGTACCTTAGCATTTGTTACGCGATCCCTCCACGAAATTTTCAGCATTCTGGAATATCCCCACATCTCGAATGACACTAATTTTTTGCTGGTAACACCGGTAAGTGTCCATCAATCCACGCCATAGAAAAGAACATAGTATACATAACAGCGCATAATTCTCACCTTTGTGTTATTGTGAGATCGTGGCTTGTTAGTAGAAAGCTCATTTTATTAAACACAGCTCTTGCCTTCTCTATACGTATCTTTATTTTTTGGGAGTGATCCCATTTATCATTAACTGTAGTGCCAAGATATGTATATTTGCTTACTCAATCAATTGGTTTTTGATTGACAATAAGATGACAGTTTGTAATATTAGATTTACTTATGCTCATATATTTGTTTTTTTAGTATTTATAACCAATCCATCTTTGGCTACTTTCTGTCATTCTATTCATGAGACGTTGTAGTTTCTCTATCAGCAATTATAACCGTATCATCTGCGTAACTTACGTTATTAATTATTTCACCGTTTAAGGATATGCCATCTTCCAGATCTTCTAGTGCTTCTCTAAATATATATTCTGAGTAGATGTTGAATATTAATGCAGATAGTATGGAGCCTTTCCTAACTCCCCGTCGAATATTTACTTCATCGGTGTTGTCTCCTTCTACTCTCACCACGGCTATTTGTTTCCAGTATAGATTCATAATAATTCTTAAGTCTTTTCCGTCTATTCTAACTTTCTTCAGAATTTCTACCATCCTCTGATGTTGTACTCTGTCAAAGACCTTTTGGTAGTCGATAAAGCCGGCAAAATTTTTTTGTATGTTGTTAAAACTGATGTTGAATATTAAGAATTTTTAGCACCACGTTTAAACGCGAAAACAGTTTTTAAATTTTATATCTCTTAGATGCGATAGACTAAGAAATGGTTTGGTACACATCATAATAGAGATTAAATTCTCAATTGAATAAAATCAAATATGAAAACAAATATTATTGCGCAAGTTGTTAAAAATGGCGTTGAATATTTTAGAATTCTCAACACTACCTTTAGACACGGAAGAAGCTTTTTAATTTTAAATCTTTTAGATACGACAGAGAAGACGTATTTTAATAAAGACTGGGGTAAGACTGAGTGTTTTTAATGATGTATGTTTGTGAGGTCGCAAAAATAAAATTAATTCCTTGCCAAAGGATTGCATTTAGGTAAAACTAAAAGAAAATGTGGAAGTAAACAATAAGACGTTGAAAACTTGTCAATTGCGTCAATTGTCAGTTCCGAAAATTGGTAATTTTAATTAAATTTAAATATGTGCATGCCAAAAACAATAATTTATAAGGTCCAATGGGTGAAGCAGTGCTAATTTTAACATATTCCTAAATTTAAGTTTATTACCGTATCGTTCAGCACATATTTTTTACTCTCTTGTTTTCTAAACCCTATAAAAGTAAATTGCTTTCTTGTTCCGAATATATTTTTTACTTCCTTTGTTTAACACATTTCATTTAAATTTTCTCTTTCAGACTTTCCAAGAAACTCTTATGACCATTTCCCCCCTCTAAAATAAAATTTAACTATACGCCCACTAGAATTGAACCAATCAGCTTTCTAAACAACTACCTTTACTTTTACTTCTCATTTTATAAATATAATATAATAAATATAATACAGTACTACAGTAAGTGATTAATAACCACGTGACCGCATAGGTTAACAGTACAAACGACATTTGTTATTTAACAGTGATAAACCAGTAAAATTAATCAGATGTTTGGACATTTCAATTTTGGCGTTGGTTGTCTGTCCGTAAACGTTTATTAGTATTTTACCTGTGTTAACGAATTTTATACGTTCAAACAAAACACGTTCTTTTTAGAGCTAAACATCAATATATTTGATAGTAAGTTTTACTTATAGTTAAAAATGGTATAACCTCTTATTTTATTATAAGAGGCATGCTATTTACAAGATGCTTTTATTCTTATAATTCATTTTCAAAGTGGCATGCGAAATTCATTAAGCAGTTTGCTGAAGCTTTTCCAAATTTAAATGTATATTATAAGAACCTCGTATAACATTAATAAAATTTTGTTCATCGCTTTAATTAAAGAAACTCAATTGTGTTACCATAATCATAAAAAGGATCTTATAAATATAATAAAATTAAATAAAGCGTTAAAGAAACTCAATTGTGTTACCATAATCATAAAAAGGATCAAGTGTTGCATTTGTAAAGGATATTCAAAAGGTAGACCTAGCCTCTTAACAGAAAAAGCTGTAGAAGATATTAAAAGTCAAATGGAAAAAGTCTACAAAAATACATTGCAAAACTGTCTGCAAAAACTGGTATGTGTATCATATCGCATATTGATTTCAACGCTTCTGTGGTATTTTTTATGGAACTTGCCAGAAATCACTCAAGAATTGTCTAAAAATGCACTCTTACAAGGTTTCCGTTATGCAACAACTATAACCAAACGATTTTAAATAACGTGTGCAATATTGCCAATTGTTCATGCAAAATTTAAATGATGATAACCTATTTAGATCTAACTGTTATGTCTGATGAGCGTGGTTACATTAAACAGGTTATGTCAATAGTCAAATCAAAACAATAGAACGTGGGCCACAGAAAATATGCATAATTTTTTCGAAACTAGTTTTAACCGGATCAAAATTTGAATTTGGGTGACTGTGTCGAGAAGGAGAATTATTTTTTCATAACACAATAAATGGTGAAAGATATCAGTTGCACGATAACGAGTTTCAAGAGGAATTCTTTTAACATAATGGGGCAACAGCTCATACTGCACGTGAGACCCTTGGTAATTTAATACAACTTTTTGAAGTTAAAAACTCATAGGCAGCATAAATGAGAAGGAATTGCAGAGAGTTTACGAAAATATGAAAATACGAGTTGGCTTATGTTTAAAAAATAATGGTGGTCATTTTGAACATTTACTTTTACGAATAAAGACTTAAAACTTGTTGAAATAGAAAACTGCAAAAATTTATCTTATTTTATATTGTTCATTATTTTATCAATGACATATTGGAGTATTAAATTTAAAAAAAAAACACAAATGAACTTTTACTGTTACTTACAACGAACGCCAATGAATGAAATATCCAAACACCTAATTAATTGAACAGGTTTATTATCAAATGTCGTTTGGGCTGCCTATATACGCGTCCAAGTGGTTAATAATCATTCCCGAAAGCAGTGAACTCTGAAAAACTCTGAAAAACACACTACCTTATAAACGGGTCTAGGACAGTTCGGCTCAGCCGGTTTGGCGCGGCCAGGTCGGCGCGGCCGTTGTGGCGCAGAGACGTTTTGGCGCGGGACGTTTTGGCGCGGGACGTTTTGGCGCAAGGACGGTTTGGCGCGGGCGGATTTGGCGCGAGAGGTTTCGACGCAAAAAGTGGGCGAAGTAAAGTAGAACTGTGTATCGATTTATTTATCAGGCAAATTTTTCTCTTTATAAAGAAAAGCAAGAAATATTACAATTATCTATACGCGATTAAAGCTAAGCGATACGCCCTCTAGCGGA
>JARJDX010044596.1:0-18790 GCA_030264735.1 Gymnusa sp. GC000175
TATAAGTAACATTTTCTTAAAAGTACGGATAATTCGATCTCCCCTTTAATTCAATAGTCTCTTGGAGGTGCTAATTAATTTGAAGCAGTTAATTCCCCATCTTTGGGATAAAGCGTCTCTCAATTGATTCCACGTTATTTGGTCCTCTGCGCATCAGCAATTTCCATAATTTCATTCTTATACTAATCTTTTGGTCGACCAATGCATAGTTTGGCACTACTTCTTGGTCCATCGATTATCTGTAGTTCTCATTAGCTGTCGGCCCACGGTCACTTCAACTTGACTATCTGCTCTGCTACATCTCTTACTTTTGTCTTCAATCCACTGTTGTTCCGCCTATATGCACAACTACGTACTAGCTACCGCCGCCAAAATAATAACAAACTTCTTACTTTCAGAATTAAGCTTACAGTTGTCTCACCAAGAAATGTTAACTTCACCAGTTGAAAATATTGCAAAATTTTCCGTAACATTACTCTCGTTTTCATTAAATCAACAAACATTTAATACGGAATTAAATATTTCTATAGAAAGTATGTTACTGAACCAATATCTTGATTCCTCCCTTTTAAATATTATAAAAACGCCAAGAGAAGAAAGTAAAGTTAAATATTTATTCAACCTTAACTATTTACAGGTAAGAATGAAATTTACTAATTTATTTTTCGTTTGGTTACAAAATAAACTGAATCCGTTCAAAAACGCTCTCCACCGAAGTTCACGTGCCGATCACACGTTAAACATTCTTTACCCGCGCTCCATATTGGAAATGAATGGGGTAGCACGAGGTAGTAAGCGTCGAATATCGACGTGTCATCTTCCCTCGAAATAATTTAACTTTTACATATTTCCTTCTATTCTAGTCAGATGAATAAAAACAAAGAATAACTTTAATCATTCAAAATAATAATAAATATAAATCTTTTTTTTGTTATTAGGTAGATAAGCATTCTCCAGAATTTTTAGTAAAGTACAACGCATGTGAATCACTTTTAAATGTGCATTTTGCAACATTATCAATCACATTAAACCAAGAAGCACTTTTGGCATTGATGATGTATGTCAAAGACGTTCAAAATCAATTTGAAGAAATAACGCATGTTAATCAAAGCGTTCATGAGAGTGCAGGCACTGGTGTAAGACGATCAGTATCAACGTATTCAGGAAGAACAGTGAATACACGTAATATGCAGTAATGATACAGTAAAATATAAATATTTTAACGATTTTCTTCAGAGACCTTCGAGATTTCCAAACGACCTAAACGACGTGCAAGCAATATAATTTTATTTAAATTGATAGCCAAGTTGGATGAATTAACTATAAACTTTGAGAACATAACAAAACCACTTTCAACCTTTGCCATTAAAGGGGTTTATACAGAAATAATAATGATGCATAATGATACTAAAGTAATAACATCACTTGATGATATAATTGTTCTTGATTTAAATGAAAAAACGTTGCATAAGAAGGTAAATTTAGAAACTTGGTCATGATTTTGACTTTATTAAATCATATTTTAGATTTTAACAGTTGATCCTGGACAACAAGCCTTATCTTTAAAAGTGGTTATTAATAACAAACATTCAAATCAATATTTTGATATGTCAATAAAAGCAGTTTTAGGATGCATTAATGTGACTTTCGTCAATTGGTACATATCAAATATGCTTGTATGTTTGGGTAATTTTTTTAAGCAATAATAATTAAAATCTTATTTTAAGGGCTTTTTAAATAAATTTCAAGTGGCCCGAAAAGCCATAGCAGATGCCTCCGAGAAAGCAGCGAAATCTGCAAAAGAAAACATGCACAACATTTATGAAAAAGCTTCTAAAATAACGTTAGATATAAAATTAAAAGCCCCCGAAATCATTATACCCGAAAGTTCAAAAAGCTTAGATGGATTATTAGTGGATTTAGGTCATATTACAGTAACGAACAAATTTAATGAATTAAATATTCAAAATGAAGCTAAACAAAACGTCGTCATCGACGAACTTGAACTTAAACTGGAGCAACTTAAAATTGAACGCATTAGAATGAAAAGAGATCTAACGATTTCTAAACGAGTTACTATGCTTCAGCCATTATCCTTTTCCCTTATAGTTAATCGTAATTTATCACTTTGGTATACAGCTGTTCCCGATATCGATATTAATGGAAATATTGATACTATTCAGGTAAATATCGTTTAGTTACTTTTAAATTTAAGATAAAATTTCTTAAATATGGTCATGTTTTTTCTTTGGTATCATTTTGAAGATGAGATGAGAGTTTAAGGTTAAATTAATTTTATTAAATCAACCTAAACTTGTTACATATTTGTGGCATTTCATGAAGTATTATATTTTAGTTAATGGTAGCGGAACCAGATTACAAAACAACAATGAAGGTATTACTTATAAATATGTCTGAAGGATCGCAACAAGCACCAGTAGACATTACTACTAGTATTCCAGAATCTAGTTCAGATGTGTCCACAACACAAACAATAATATATGAACCATCATCCGCACTTCCAGAAGAAGAAGAGGAAAAGTTTGTTAAAACAGTATTAAGATGGAATTTTGTAATGAAATGCTTCAAAATCAACTTGTTTACAGTACCCAAGACTACAGAAGTAAATTAAAGTAAATAATCTTAGATGATATTAAAGTGAAACAATATTTTTAGGAATTTACACTTGATGGTATAAGATTGGGATTGGCCGAGTTTTCATTGGAAGGTTTTGCTGTGCGTGGACGAATGTTATCAAATAATTCAACATCTAATGCTTTATTACTCGTAAATTGTTTATGGAAAGATACTAGACCTGGAAGTGAGGATAGAATAAGTTGTTTATTAAGCAGAAAAGACGACGAGACTGCCATTAATGATTCATCTCTTAATATCCTTCGAAATATGATTGATGTAACTTTTCAACAAAAGCTTACAGACACTTTTAGTAAGTTATGCAAAAAAAAATTTAGATTTGCATAATTTTAACTATCCTCATTTTTAGTTGATGTACGGATTTACAGTTTTACTTTTATTTTATCAGTGGAATACTTATTGAAACTTTCAAAATTTTTTAATGCTGCTTTGGACCAGGGCAATAAAGTACAAACAAAGCCTGCAGATTCAAAAATAAGTAAAGCTGAAAATACTGCGGACGCTTCTTCATCTACAAATAATATGCTTACATTGACCATTAAAGTGGAAAAACCTTACATTATTCTAGTTGAACACATGGATTCTATTGACACAAGGGCGTTAATATTAAATGTAAGTAATTAGTCCTATAGGCTCACAATAGAACCATGGAGGCAGCGGTAAATGACTCGAGGATAAGAAAATAATACCAGTTAATTACTATATTAAGATATTTAATAAATGTTATGTCAATAATACGAACGGGAGGCTCAGATTAATTTTACGAAGGCACTATTTTAAAAATAATAAACTAAACATTGCAGAACTTCTTATTTGGTTATGAAATCAGTTTATAACCAGTATAAATTATGTACTTATGTAAAAAATTTCATAACCTCAGAATGTATCATTTATTCAAAAACGCTGAACGGATTATTTAATTATCAAAAGTCCATCAAAATTTCGTGGGCGGCCGAATCATCAAAATCTCAATTCCAATATATGACACCAATGTAAAAAAATAATAAAATAATAGTAGTAGTAGTAATAAACAATTTAATATTATTCAGTGGTTGATTATAAAATGATACTTTTTACTAGTATTGGTAAACACGTTTTGAAAAAGTGATGTGTTCTTTAGTTATCAATATTATTCCAGAAGTAGTTTATATACTATAAACACCTCCCCCGACAAACTAGAGTTATTTAGTAAAATGTAACGTGAAGGTGGTAATTAAAAAGGTGGTCAATAAAAACTTCAAATCATTCTACTAATTAATTAACTCTTACCATCCTCTTTCAAATTCATTTTAGTCTTTGGTAAATAGAATTTAAAATTTTTTTCTTTAATATTCAATCCTTAAAAAAAATTAACAAATCCTCCATTTTTAATCTGTAAAATAATTGTATTTTCTAGTGTGAAATGCTATTAAAATTAAGAATGATAGGCAATCATCAAAATATTAATGGAAGTATAAAAGATTTGCAAATGTATACATGTATATTTGATCCAAAAGTTAGAGAAACTACAAGACATTCAGTCCTAGAACCTGTAACCCTAAGTATTGCAGGTTCAACTCCGGCTGGTAAAGGATTACACATTGAGGTATTTATATGTTATTACAAAAATATTATTTCCAGCAGTTGATGTGGTTATTGCAGAATGCGCTAAAAATCATAAATTGTCTATTGTATACAAGGTTGTGATTTCTAGCATTATTACTAATTGTGTTTTTTTGGTTGTTATCTTAAAACTGCAAATTGTCGCAAATTTATCTAGCTATTTATGTTTTTAAGATATATTATACAGGGTTAGGTTAGGTTGTTTAGGAGAAAGGCTCTGAACAGTTTTTATAAATGTATTTACTTTTAGATTTACATCACTGATGTATGTATAGGAGTTTCATTGTACACAATAGAATTACTTAATAATATAATGAAAACATTATCAACTACCGGAGTAGTGGAGACTGCCGAAGGAGAAATTACAAACGATTTATCAAATATGTGGGATGTTATACAAAATAAAGAAAATCAATTTTGGTTTTTAAAAGAAGGTTAGTTTAAGTTTAAAAAAATTACATGTTACTTGAATTAGTCACTGAGAAAAAGTCAAACACCATAATTTTTCAAATTAAAAAAGCCTGTTTGTTACTCTTTAAATAGTAGGTTTTTCTAAAAATAAAGGCCGATTTTAATATTGAATGATTTTACGTTCTCTGTCAGGTAAACATCAAATTACATTAAAATGTTTTTTTTTCTTCTGGAATTTAGTCCTATACTACAGGTCATAATTTTTTTTATTAATTATCCTATTTATATAACTAAGTCTAGTATGTAACAATTCAAAAACCTTGCAAGCTCTGCTGTATATGATTCGAAAACTAAAACACTATTTGTTGGCCATATTTTTGGTAAAACCTAATATCAAAAAACAAATTCTGTACACATAATCGCATATTTTATGAAGTTCTATAATATTCCACATTAAAAAATATTTTTATTCAAAATGCCAAGTGAAACACCTGGGAAGCCCAGCCAAAAATAATTTTTAGGACACAGATATTTGCCTTTTTTGTTTTAATTTTCAACGTTTGTTTTCGTTCGCATATGCGTCATCATATATGTTCAGATGTTTAGAAACATATATGTATCTCAATTTTAGAAGAAGGAGAAGATGCTATGGTGTTTGATTTTGTAAGAGCCCAAAAAAAGAAAAAGGGGACATTACGAGAACTTTGCATATTAAATGTACCAGTAATTTTAATAACATTAGAAGCTGGCATTGGTAATAAAACATTCCCAATGTTGTTAGTAGAATCACGCATTGAAGGAAAAATCAATGATTGGAGTTCGCAAGTATGAAAAATTCAACTGATTAAAATAATTCGTACAAATAAATAGTTTTAGTTAGTTATTGAAGCTTCATTGACTTTGCAAATGGCCTACTATAACAGTTTATTGGCACTGTGGGAACCATTGATAGAACCGGTTACAGAAAAAAATGAACAAGGAAGACAAATATTTACACCATGGAAATTAAAATTAGATGTATCAATGCATGACCCAAGTGACGAAAGTTCAATAAGTCCAAACGATCAAGACGTTAGCGACGTACCATCAATGCAAGCGGCTATGACCATAGATTTAACTTCCAGCAACAATTTAGAAATGACTATTACCAAAACTGGTTTAGAAGTATTAAGTAATTTGGGAAAACTGTTTGCATCTGCAATTTCTGAAGTAGAACGACAAAGCATGGAAGAAGCTCCTTACAAAGTTATTAACGCCACTGGATTCGATGTAAACTTACTTTTGGGACAGTCTGAATTTATTTATAGAGATAATGAAGACGCCGAGGTAGTCAAATTGGAAGATAATGTAGAAGTTGCTTTAGATTTTAAAGATTTGAAGCGTCCAACAAACTCTAAATTATTGATTAAAATGTTAACGGATTTCGAAATGTCAATTGCAGAGAAATATTTACATATTGAGGTATTTATAGTCGGATTTTTAATATTATTTTTCTTAAAATTATAATTTTTAGGTACCAGAAATGAAAACTAATTTGGAACTACCTGTTATGAGAGCAGATACTAGATATTTTATGCTGCGCAATGGTACAAATAATTGGGGACTTGTATCTTCTGTTAAAGTTGATAATGGTGTAACGATAATTACATTAAGCAGCATCTTGCAAGTAAGTATTAGGCGTAGAAGCATATCCAAAAACATCAATCACATTTTGGTTGATCCAGGCATGGGCAAACAGGTCACCTCATTTTATTTCATTTTTCTGGCAGTGGTTTCCAAACTTTTTCTATCAGCGCCCTCTTTCTTCCGTAAAAGATTGTCGCGCCCCCCCTTCAATTTTTATAACAGCCTAACTTCAAAAATCGTAAATAATTTATTTAATAGAATACAAAAATAAGTACTAAAAACAAATATTGTTATTATATAAGGTATTTATTATAACAAATCTTTTTCTTAACCTAAAATTATGTTTAATGCGGCATAATAATAGAACAAAATAATATATATTTATGTTGCGCCCCCCTTGTCACAATCTCGCGCCCCACAGTTTGGAAACGACTGAATTAATGTATTTAAAATATTTACATTCTAAACATTTTGTGGCCCTCCAAAAATTTTAAAATTGTTTACCCACCTCTGCTTTAGAAACAAACATTATGGTAGAATGCAGGGGCGGATTGGGACAAAACTTTAATGTGGTATGATCTGGAATTTTTTAGAACCTCATTTTTACTAATGAACATGTAGATTAATATTATTGACAAAAACACTGGCCACCAGGTCTTTTAGAATTTGTAAGATGGCCAATCCGCCTCTGGTAAAATGATTATTTATTTAACGCAAAACCTATTTTTTGGAGAATCACATGATTAATTTTTTTTGTTTTTAGGTGCATAACAGTTTTAACGTCCCAATTGATATGTATTATATGCGTAATACTGGAAATGAATTGGAATACATTTCAACAATAAAACCAGATTCGGCCATTTATGTACCTATGAAAGCCGTTTATTCAAACACCAGTGAATTGTTCTTCTCAGTTCATGATTATTCTGTAACTACTACACCTTTTATCTGGAAGACCCTGCAGTTAAATGTGGCTGTCAATAAAAATCTCATTTGCGAATCAAAATCAAGACCAGAAGAATCGTTTGTTATAAGAGTAAGTTACTAGCTTTAACTAATATAAATGTATGATATTGTAGTTGACATATGATGGTGTGTAAGCTATTTAAGGAAAAGAATAATTTTTTAACATTTGCGGATTATTTAATTATTTGAAATTTCTCATTTTGTGCTGATAGTTGAGGAATCAAATTGAATTTTGAAGAGGCCGTTACACTGACGAACAAGTTTCTCCTTTTACAAGTGTAAAATGAGCGTTAGGGCAAAATATTATAATAAATTCCACAATTTACGTACGAATTGTTGTGCTTTTAAGAACAACACTACCGATGGGCGGCAGCAC
Source organism: Gymnusa sp. GC000175 (assembly GCA_030264735.1). Lineage (NCBI taxonomy): Eukaryota > Metazoa > Arthropoda > Insecta > Coleoptera > Staphylinidae > Gymnusa > Gymnusa sp. GC000175. Next base: position 7,637 of record JARJDX010044596.1, read on the forward strand.
CTTTGCTTAAACAACTAATCTCGAAAAAATACTGTTTTAATTATTTTTTTATCCTTTCACAAGTATCAATTAAATTTTAACAGTTATTTCTCGAGATTAGTTGTTTGAACAAAGGTGCTGCAGCCTATGGGTAGTGTTAGCCCTCAATAGAATGGGTGTTGAAAATTTTTCTGCAGAATCCCTAGTTTTGGAAATATTTGCGTTTCGATTTTTTGCGTAAATGGAACGTCGTAATAAATGGGATCTGCAACTGTTGGTATTAAATGCGCAATACCAATAATCAAAAAAATTATTCGTTCGTCATTCTGTTTATACACTGGATACATTGTTATTTGTTTTTGAGTATGGTATGAAATTTATTTTGCTTAAAAAGTGGTGTAATTATGTTTTAGGCAGTTGGAGAAATGTCTCAAGTCTACTATGAAAAGACCAACAAACATACAATGGCTAGCACAATATATAATATATATTTACGTCCGGCACTTAAACTAAAGAATTGTCTTCCAGTTGATATTGTTTTATGTGTTCATAATGTTAGTACAGAAAGTACTATTAAGCCTGGAGATTCTCTTGAGATACCAAATGCAGAACCTGGAAAATCCTACATCGTTATCAGAGTAAGTTTGCAAACTGTGCATGCGTATGTTCTAAAATTTTTATAAAGAAACAACAATTAATGTAGGGATCGTTGGTTTTTTAATAAAAAGAGAATAAAAGTGAGAGACTTAAAAAATTATATTTGCCCTAAAAATCAATATTATTGTGCTATATATACTATAATATTTTCTGAATTATATTGTTAGTTTAAGCAATATATTGAGTAAATCAAAAGCAATTTTATTGTGCAATTCTGTCGGTAAAGCAGACCCCAAACTTTTTGTGCACTAATTTAAATCCGAAGTGAATAGGTTGGGTGTCACAGACTTTTCAATTTTCTTTTTATATAAATAAATTTATTTCTTAGTTTTATGTATAATAATTATAATAAAATTATTTTTAGTTGCCAGATTATCTCGATAAAGAATGGTCATGTCGTCGAGAGCTTATAACAAACCCTGCACCTTTTTCTGTATGGAGTTTTGATAGTTTTAACGGCGTCGTTAAAATATCTTTAGATTTAGGTATGCACATTCTTGATCAAAACGGTACCAACATAATGTCCCTGTACTGTCCGTTTTGGATGATTAATAAATCTGGATTGGTGCTCAGCTACAGGGTAAGTAAAAAGAATTATTTTTTGTTACGGTTCTGTAAACGTTTTTTGAACATCTTTTTAGAAATCTAGAAAAACTGAGAAAAATGAAACCTCTGGAAGTCCCCTGAAGGTATTCATTTACTTTCCAAGTAACACCTAGTGTTTTTTTGTCATTATATTTTTTTTCCTTGACTAAATTTTTTTTAAAATATTTTATAACGAAATACATATTTATTTTTATTTTGTCTGCTTTAAGCTGTGTTGCTTAGGCCTGCGCCAAAAAGAGAGCTTCTATATTTCTGTGGAGGCAAAAATTTATTCTCGCATTTATTTCCATGTCAAGATATTCAATCTTGCATTTTTTTATATCTAAATACCCTTGTGCCAAGAGAATTTTAAAAGTTTCACAAAACATATATTTACATGGTATATAATGAAATTTCTGGACATCAGAGTCGTTGCCATCGTCCTACGCGACATTTGATGCTTACACCACTTCTCCCATGAGTTGGATAGCTAAAATCTCACAATCTCGAAGGTTTCGGAAAAAAGCCTTTACATTTTTATGCATAGCATTAGCATTATTAGGTTGCAGTCAGACAAAGTACTTTTGCTGCGAACGCAATAAGAAAATCTCCGCAACCCAAGCTGCATGTCCTTCAGATTGCAATGATCACACGGATTATGGTTTTTTTATAATGCTCACAGCAAAAGTAGCTCTGTATGTACCTTTACTATTAACACAACGTTTTGGATATTTTCAAGGTCCTCATGCTTTTTAGTAGTTTTTTATCTTTACATCCATCTTGTTAGATATATAAAAATATAAACTAAGTTATTTCAAGTTTTAATTAGAAATTTTAAGGGTTCATGTAGTCTCTTTGGCCATATTATAAGATATTAAAAAATTTCACATAGAATAGGGCCCTGCAGTGGTGCTTCACAATCTTTTATTGTATGCTCCAATTGACACAAACTGCAATTACACTTATCGCAACGTACAATGTAACTATTTAACGGTTTGTGGTGTGACTACAGAATTTGTCCAAAAGGCGAATTATAAAGATATTTGTTCCACGCGCCTTAACACTACCGCAACGCCCTACATAGAAACACATTAGCAAAAAAAACTTATCTTACAAATCTTCGATGTTCTTATATAGATGCTTTCATTGCGTGTAGTTTATTAATAACAATTTCTACAGGATAAAAACAATTTCTTTAGAGAATTCTAAAAATTGGTTTTGTGATTGTTGCAGAGTTCAGATGAAAACTTAAATATTTTGCACCATCCTCCATTCTTTAAGGGGCCTATTCTCTTCTCTTTTAATGCCAAAAACTTCTTTGGAAAAAAGAAAGCCTGCGTAAAAATTGATCAGGGAGAATGGTCTGATAAGTTTTCTATAGACGTAGCTGGATCTGCAGGTGTAGTAATATGTAAAAATCAAGGAAAAGTTTATCAGGTACGTTATTTATAAATTCATTGCAACGTGAGTGAAAATTAATTCATTTTAATCATTATAGATTGGTGTTAGTAATCATCTCACTTACAACGGCCTAACGAAACAAATAACTTTTACGCCTTATTTCGTTGTGATAAATCACGCACTAGTTGACATAGAATGTCAAGAAATAGATAGACCTGGTGATCCATGGACCTCGGTTCCTTCACAATCCTGTGCTGCTTTGTGGCCTTACAGTGAACAAGATGATAAGCTTATTAGAGTGCGAATGGCGGGTACGGAAGAAATGACCGCTCCATTTTTAATTACGGAAAGCCATACGACATTATTAAAACTTAAAAATAAGGTAAATATAATAATACACTATGTAATATGAATTAATTATAAAATGTTATTAAAGTATGGAGGCATAAACGTAGATATTCAACTTACTGAAGGAGCCGTTTATATTAATTTTGCAATGTATGATAACGGAATGGCTCCCGCTTTAATTATAAATAATACTAGACACACTATGAATTTGTGGGAAAAAGAATCTGTTCAAATCAGGTAGGTTAAATTTTTTATAACATTCGCGGGTTACATCTTGACCAGTATATATTGGCATGTGAAAAAATATTTTAAATAAAATTTTCTATCAAATTTTGCATTGTCACGTGCCTTGGGCACAAAAATACTTTTTCAGAGACTGTACAGTACTTTGTTTCAAGATAGCGCTACCACTCCCACTTTTATGTGGGAGATAATTGTACGCACCTATAAGTTGTCAACCAGCTAGATTTGGTCAAGCTTTACTTTAAATTAACATGTCATACGTTACATGTGGCCTAAAATGAATCTTCTGCAACTGTTTCACGAGAACGATTCGCCCGACGACTATCTCCGCTTTCCCATTAACACAAAGCGAAACGTTGCATAAAACTGGCACGAAAGAAGGTGAGCTATACGAAACGGGATGAGCGAGTTTCGTTGATGACTCACCGCGCAACAAGTTTCAAGCTTGGGTCTATATTAAGCATCGTTGCCTCGCGAAACAGTTGCGCTTGGTGTAAATCCACCTTTGTATTTTTTCTCAGGTCAACTTTTATTATATTAATTTTTAGGAAGTTGCCATCAAATCACAACATGTTATATACTTGGGATAATCCATCTGCTCAACGAGTTCTAGTTTGGGAAGGTGGTTATAAAAAAGAGTTGGAAGATGATTTGCGTATGGACGGCGTAGGCCAATATTCAATAACAGAAAATAGTGATGTATTTTGGGTGTCATTTTTGGATGGAATGCAACGTGTTTTACTCTTCACTTCGGAACCTCGTGTTGCAGAAAACGCACAATCCTCAAAACAATTTGAAATCATTGATAGAGAAATTACAGTATCCATTCATGGTGTTGGTTTATCCATTGTAAATAATTTAAAACGACAAGAAGTTATGTACATTGGAATCGCTGGTACTGGAGTTATTTGGGAAACTTGTAAAATGTCTGCAAAACGTTATAAACATATGAGTACAAAAGATAATATGTTAGTTGAGAAGGCATACCAAAGCTTTTTATTGGGGATGGTGGAAGAAAAATCATCCAATGATGATTTTAAAATTAACGATAGTATGGAAGTGAACTTTTCGTCGATGTTAATGTCGAAACCGCACAAACGCAAACTTCAAAGGCGTTTTGAGACGGGTTTGTGGATTCAGATGAAAACCAGTTCACATCAAATGCAAATACATGCAAAAATTAACAGATTACAAATTGATAATCAATTATATGATTGCACTTTTCCTGTTCTTTTAGCTCCGGTGCCTCCACCCAAATCTATAGCTTTAAATAATGGTAAGTACATTCAAGACCTTAAAATTAGGCTGAAAGTAGACTCTGTTTACACCTGAAAGCGTGAACTCTCGCTCAAAAACGGGTCCATACATACAAACATATAACTTACCAACAATCCTAAATTTCTCATTTTCATTGTTTTATAAATGCAATAATACTTACTATACTTACTTAGATGTGGTAGTACCATCCCATCAATAGTACTCAGTTTGCCCATCGTTTTATTTTACTTTTTTTGTTTTTAATATTAATTTATACACATAAAATATTATTACTACAAAACAATAAAACTATTATTGAAGTCAAACTCTCTTCGTCCATTTCTGGTATGAAAATCGTTTTCTGTTCTCTTTTGGGTTACATTCAACTGCCTCGCTGGAGTATATTATCTTTAATAGTAATATGATATATAAAACTAAAAGAACGAAAAATGAAACGCTAAAACCTATATCTTAAAAACAGAAACCCTGTTGAGTTTTATATTGAATTTAAAGGTTTTACACAAGCTAACTTTATTACTTCTTCGAATAGGTAGTTTACAAGTGGCATCATTAGATGGCGCTGCTTGTATAATTTTAGATTACAATTTTTAATATTTTATAATGTTCAAACTAGGCGTTAATAGATTAGCACAAAAAATTAATATTAATAATAATAAAACTTAAAAGAAGTTTCATTTCAAACGTGCTAGAGTCCGTTTCTTTTTTTTAATAAAACATTTATTCAAAATCGAGTACATTGAGAGTACATACTAAAATACTTATGAAAATTAAAAAGTTTTTAAAATACACAATTTTATTTTATTTTAGCTCACAAGCCTTTTGCAGAGTTAAGTATAGTTCAAATGTTAATGAAAAATAGTCAGATTCAACAATTTAAATATTTTAAATTTTTAATACAAGAATTTCATATTAAAGTCGATCTTGGTTTCATTAACGCATTAATCGATGTATTTGATACATCTCAACATACAGAAAATGAAGAGGTAAGTCATAATTTGATTATTACTTGTTTGTATTTTATAGAAGAAGTCACACTTACGATTCCAAAAGAACTGGTTTTTATACTGGACAAAAAGTCTGGAAACGGTCAAATGTCTTAAGAAATACACTTACAATTAAAAAAAATCACGTATTTGTTATTAAAAAAAGTCTATTTAATTATGCCCATTGTGGGTGAAAAGGGGACCAATTTGAAATTTTAAATAGGAACCCCCAATTTTTATTGCAGATTCGACGGTAAAATATACATAACTTTTATGTAAAAAACTCTTTTGTTATCATATTAGGTGGCGCTGCATTCGCAGAAAAAAATTATCGCAATATTTGTTTTTTCGATGATTACAGCGCCATCTTCAATGATAACAAAAAAAATTACTAGTAAAATTTGTGTATTTTTTTCCGCACAATTGGAATCCGGAATAAAAAGTGGGTGGAACTTTTTATTATAAAATATTTGTTGATTTCAATTTGGCATGAACTTAGAACGTATTTGAAGCATAAGAATAAAATCAAATTTTAACTTCAACAAAACAACGATGTATACTATTATAATATTTTTTTTTACAGAAAGAACACTTTTTATATGATATGAATATTGTCAACGAACATTTGTACCTACATGTATCAACAGCTTCCATCCAAGAACAAAAAAGTTTTTATGACTTATTGCATCTTTCGCCTTTAAAAATACATGTTAGTTTTTCGATGTCAGCCGGAAATACCTCTCAAGGAATTGCTAACGTCCCCGTGTTTCTAAGTGTACTGTTGCAAGGTATTGGCGTTACCTTAACCGATCTACAAGATGTAGTTTTTAAGTAAGATAATTTGGGCGCAATGTTCTTAGAAAGAAAGCAAAAATGATAATTTTTACAGATTAGCATATTTTCAAAGAGAATATTCATTTTTAACAAAGCGGCAGCTAGTACGTGAAGCAACTGCTCATTATTTAGGGCAAACCGTTAAGCAACTTTATGTGCTTGTTTTGGGTTTGGATGTAATAGGTAATCCCTATGGACTTGTGTTGGGAATTTCCAAAGGAGTTGAAGATCTTTTTTATGAACCCTTCCAGGTATTTAACAAAATAAATTTATGATGTGTAACTTAAAAATATTTCTTGTTGCATTTTATTATTCTAGGGCGCAATTCAAGGTCCAGGAGAATTTGCTGAAGGTTTAGTATTAGGTGTAGCTAGTTTGTTTGGGCACACAGTTGGAGGAGCAGCTGGTGCTGTTTCTCGCATAACTGGTGCAATGGGTAAAGGTATTGCAGCGTTGACTTTCGATAAGGAATATCAAAGAAAGAGAAGGGACCAAATTAATAAAAGACCAGCAACGGTTCAAGAAGGAATGGCCAGAGGTGGAAAAGGTTTAGTAATGGTAAGTGAAAACTTTTATTGTTCAATTGAATGATTTTAATTGTTTACAACAGGCGATTAGTTTACTTTGATGATTTACATGCACACACAAAGTTAATACTTTAAAAAAAAACAGAAAAACCATAATGTTGTTGCAGAGTGATTTAAAATTTATTCCTTTACCTTTTACAGGGTGGTAGTAGTGAATTAAGGGAATGACCAACTAGGGTATAGCCAGGGGCCTCAATACTTAGAGCCCGCAGATAATTAATTATTCTATTTTATTACACTTACCAAGATACTTGGTTAAAAAAAATATATAGACATAAAACGAGCATAATGCAAAATCCCCTAAAAATTTTAGCTTTGGCCCTATTCCAAGCTTAATCCTTCACTTTCAAAATCTCATAATTTTTGCTTCCGTTTTATATCGCTAATTAAGCTTTATAGAACCGGCAATTAGACCATTATACTCTGTTTCAAAATCAATAAAAAAATTAATTTTGTATGTTTTATTAGGGTGATAATTAGATATACAACAAAAAGGAGTAAGTAGGAATGAAATTAATACGAAAGTAAGAGGGGAAGTCGCCTACGCTCGGTAACGAGTATGGCACTACAAGAAGAATTTCTAAATAGCCTATGAAAATCAGCAGAAAATTTTTACCAAATGTTACTTTACTGATAATAAGCAAATTGTTTACAATTATAAAAATTGTGAATTTTATTTTTTTTAAGGGAGTTTTTGATGGAGTGACTGGGGTATTTACAAAACCTATTGCTGGTGCAAAAGAGCAAGGAGTAGGTGGATTTTTCAAGGGGCTTGGAAAAGGTGCAGTGGGTTTAGTAACAAGACCAACTGCTGGTGTAATGGATTTTGCAAGTACATCATTTGAAACAGTTAAAAGGTAACACACATAATTTTGTTTTGTACTCCACTAGGGTAATTATTATTGTATGCTTTGTAAATTGGTTTGAGGAGTCTTTAATCTTTTGCCTACTATTTCAAGAAGCATTCGAGTCATACTGATGATAATTGCAGCCTTGTAAACCACCCTAGGGCAGAAGGCGTAAAATAGACAAACTTCTTCTATAACTGCAACTTATATTACAGGTTAATCTATGGTTTTACATGGATTCCGAAACATTGGAGTTAGTTAATATATCATCTACTATTAACCAGGAAACGGTTTTAGTCATAACTCGGTCTAATTCAAACACTTGACAATGCTGCCAGTAATTGCGAGCAAAACGTTGGCAATAATTAATAAATTTAAAGGACTTAAGCTAAGGTGATCAGATGTTCTGTACATTTTGGTTATTCTCAGTTTGCAGTCTACACTACTTACATAAATATATGCATTTAAAATTTTAAGTTTTTGTTGTTGTTTTCGGGACAATTCGGGACAAATGCTTTTAAGTTGGGACCAAAAAATGAGTTGTAAAAATTGAAACAAGGACTGAGACTGTCCTAAAAAATTCGGGACATATGGTCGCCCTTCTAAAACTTAAAAATGAGACCATTTTTAATGAATTTTTCAAACTTTAAATGGTATATTAAATATGCTCTCTACATACTAATTAATAATTTTAGAGTCACTGATTTTGGGCACGACTACGTTAACCGATTAAGGGCGCCTAGATTTGTGCAAGGAGATTGTTTTGTGAGGCCATACAATGAAATGATGGCATATGGAAATAAGTTACTATGTGAATTGGAAAAAGGAAAATATTATTCAACTGACATTTATTCTTGCCACTTTACTATAATTGAGAAAAAAGAAGTTTTGTTGTTGTCGAATAAGCGACTTGCTTATATTACGCATAACGATTTGTTCGGAGGATGGCAGGTATGTAAATAATATTAATTTTAATAGGCTTTTAAAAACATAAATTCAAAGTGTATGTATAGTATAAACAGCTGATTGTGTATGTAGTATAATTGTATACATACCAGTGCATTTTTTAAGCTTTTTTGTACTCTAATAAAAGTTGCGTTAATAGTCCATAAGGTGGCTTCAAGAATATTTAAATCGCTAACAATTTGTGATCTTTTTCCCAGTTTAAAACTTTATTTGTCTTTGGTTTATATTTATATGATCTAACTTAAACATATTTAATAATTCTTAGTACTGATTAAAATGACAGTATGTCTCTGCAACTTAATTTTGTTGAAATATATGGTGGGAATAATTTTACTTACAATGTTGCTTAGCAATGAACAACAATAAATTCTTTAGTAAAATTTTGGACAAATACAAAATTTGTTCAAAAATTTAATTTTAAACACTTTCCTCTAGCTAGACATAGAGCTATGGACATAAAACTATTAAAATTCAATGCACTTAAAAAACATAAATGTTAAATAACTTTAACAAATTATCGCGTTTATTATTAACTGCATTAATAATTTTGTTTATGTACTTACATGCTTTAATTTAATAGTAACTACAATTACCATAAACCTTTGCATTGTCCCATAATCTACAAATTGCGCACTAAAACTTAAATCCATTCAGGCTAGCACTTTTAAAACATTAATTCACTGATAAACACTGGTGAACACTGGGGATTCCCCTGGATTCCCCATAGAGAAACAGAGTGAGAGAAACTAAAAGAGAGTGGTCAAATGGGTCAATCCCATAGTGAAGGAAGCAGCGCCAGCGGCATTAACGCAAAACGGCGGGAAATTTAAAAGTATTCCATACGTTTCCAAAAAAAAATTTATTAAATGTTACTTTTTATTTATTTTTGTTAATTGGTTTTAAAATCCCTTTATTTTTTTTTGTAATATTGATACATGATATGTATTTTTAAAATTAATTCATTCTGCTTTAACAGGTAAGTCGAGTAGTGTTACAGTATTAGTGTATTATGCAACAAGTTTTATAAAAGACACTTTAGACGCGAGCTTTAAGTTAACCACGAGCGACGGGTAGCCGAGCGAGTGTTTAATAAACGAGTGTCTAGAGTAGTTTATAAAACGCGTTACGTACTATACTTTTTCTGCGACCAAATAACCAAATAAAACAAGCAACTATATTTATTAAACGTCAATTTCAATATGACGTAGAAACTTAATGCTAAACTGACAAACGTCAAACCACTACTTGATTTAGGGCTAGATATGTCAAAAAAATAATTGAAGCCGTGTTTAATGAAACTTCGAGCGTTTTTAAAGTGACGAAAAGCTAATGAGTAGTCGTATTTAAAATAAAGTATCGCACGCTGCAAAATGTGATATTTTAAAGACGGGAGCTGAAAAAATAATTTAACTTATAATTAAAATTAGAAAGTATGAAATATATTATTTAAATTTTAGGTTGATTGGTCCTACACATGGCAAGATGTACAAAAATGTCCTGTTCTTGTACCATCCAAAGGAATACAATTATTTGTAGAATCCAAGAAAAAAGGTACTGGATTATTTAATTCTAGTGATAATGGAAAAATTATTTTAATCCCAGATGAACAAGTATGCGAAACAATCATTAGCAAAATTGTCCAACACATGAGTGTTAATTGATTTTTATTTATATATTGACAATCTATATGATAATTTATAAATTGTTAAGCATTAATAAATCTTGTCCCGCTTTTTATAGATATTTAAGTTATAAAATATTTTTAAGTTTATAATGTATTTTATTATGGCTACAATCTTACAAAAATAATAATTTAAATGAAGCAATTTTACCAATGCTAATTTGCACCACATAATTTACAACATACTTACATTTATTTGTTATGTTTTTAAGAATAAAAATGATTTAACATTATTTAATTTGTGAACCTTTGTATAAATAATATTTATTATTTAAAATGAGGAAATTAAGGAACATATTTGGGGTAAAAATAAGCTGCCCCAGAATGCTCTCTCACTTCCTAGATCTCTCGGCGATTTATGCCGCAGGCATAACATGTCCCCGCGTATCATCACATATGCAACGGTCATTTGTAAGCGTAACAACCGGGGAAAAATACCATCCCGGACTTTGCGACGGGGACAATTCTAATCAAACTGGTACGTATGTTAAGTTTAATTATAATTCACTAAAGAAAACAATGTTTTTCAAGTTTTCTTACTTTCGGGTTTAAGTCGTATGTTTATTGGTTGTTGCCAACGTTTTGCTCGCCATTGCAGGGAGCATTCTCAAGGCAGAAAAGTCCGATGACCAAAGACCTTGTTCGAGTGTGTATGCCTATATAGGACGAAGAAAATTAGTGGGGATGAGAATTTAATGATGAAAACAAATATTTCCAGGTATTGGAGATTTCGAAACCAAGCTCGCGATTCAAGTTAAGAGGAT
>JARJDX010044612.1:0-19021 GCA_030264735.1 Gymnusa sp. GC000175
ATTGAGTGGAATAATTGTCTCCCCTTTGGGGTGGGTGTATTGGATCTGGATCCCCACCAAGGATGTTTTGCACTATAATCTCCACCTGCTAAGAATCTATTGCCTAGTGTTTTAAAAAAATCGGAGTTTTGGTTGTGTTTTATAATATGTTTTGGGGGGCTGTATATTGCGCTTATTGTAACTGGTCCTAAGTGGTAGTTTATTGGAGAGGTTTTTCGGTTTTTTGCTAATATTTAAAAAACCATCAAGTTTAGGGAAAAAACATAAGAGTACAAAAATGTCTAGAATTAAATTTGAAACAAATTTTTTCATCATTTTTAAAAATTTCTACATTTAAAAAAAAATTATGATAAAGTCGGGTGGTGACCACATCAGATTTTTTGTTATATCTATATGGTCGATTTGGTTTTTGGTTAAACTATCTGGAGATATTCATTTCATTTTTTAGATATAATTATGTTTGAATTTGCTACCCCCTATAACCATTTCATTTGGTATACAGAATTCAAAAAACAGCTCTCCATTCTTATTTCTATTTCTTAGAGTGTAGTATCGTCTAGGACCTAGACCATCTTTACCCATAATTGTTTCTCTGTTTGTGTTGACTGCTATTATTTTACAGTTTATAGCGCTCATATTTTTTTTGTTCCCTTTGTCAAATGTCGTATGTAGTTGTTTATAATATTTTTCCATTTCTTCCCGCTTACTCGTGTTAGTTGGAACATATACGTTAATAATGTGATGCGAAATTTAGCTTTAAATCTGATAATTATTATTTGTTCGGATATGCCTTCCCCTTTTCCTTTACACAAGGCAGGCCCTTGTCCGTATTTTTCTTCTCTCTTTTTTTTTCTGAACACACTATTGTTTCTCCATATTGCAAAGTACTCTTTACACATATGGTTATTCTGTTTGTTTCCATTTGGTTTACTTTGCTTGTTTCTTACATTGTTTCAGAAACCTTAATATTTTCCTTCTGCCTCGTATGCATTTCTATATCCGGGTCATTATCCATTCCTTCAGTCCTAGTTCCAAGACTTGTAGAACTTTCTTTAGCTGCTTTGCTTTTTTTACATTACAGGATTGCTAGCCCTTTGGACATTGTTAATAACAATATCACTATAATGTCACTATTTATTGATATCGTTACTAACCACGATTTATAGAACCGACTCTAAGTATGTATATTTAATATCGTCTTTTGTAGCGAAATTCATATTTATTTTTTTCTTCTTCTTCTTCTACCCTCGACAAGGGATAAATTCCTGTTTGTCTTCTGCCTCATTCTATGGATGAAGAAATTAAGCTTTGTGCCCATTTCGCGGGTGGATGTCTAGGTGGCCTTTTTCCCTAGGTCGTTCATTCATATAAATGAAGGTTAGTCATTCCATATTCTCTCCATTTTCTTTTCCAATTAACTACATCTCCAATATTACATCTTTCTCAAATGGATTTACTCGTTTGTCTGTCCCGAATGGTCACATTCATTGCGGATCTTAGTCCCTTCATTTCTATCGCTCTAATTGTTTAATTTGCTTTCTTATTTTCGGCCCAGGTCTCTATGTCGTATGTTAGTATTAGTCTCACCATTGCCTTATTTATGTTCTGATCTCATATACATGTATCTCCATATCGTGTTAATTAAACAACCTGCTATTTTGAGTATTTTTTGAACTTTTGGATATAACTATACATTTTATTTTTTGCCTCTTATGTAGTTTCACTGCTATATTAAATTAAAGTGTCAACCTTTGTAGATCATCTTCGTTATTTACAGTTATAATGGCGTCATCTGCGTAGCATACTATAGTATTATTATGTAGGTACGCCCATTTGGTAGCTTGGCTTGGGTTTAATTGCTTGTATTATACGGTTCAGGAGGAGAATTAATAAAAAAGGAATAAGCTGGTCTGTGGAATGTGTATATATGTCATCCAATACTTTTGTAATTTGCTCAGAGATACTTTCTTCGTTTAATATTTTAAGTATGTATATTTTGTTTCTTGATGTCAAAGGCTTTTGTTAATTCAACGAAATTTAGATAACCAGGTTGATCATATTCTATGGTCTGTCTCACAATAAATATTGCACCTGTTGTCCCTTTATTTTTTCAAAATACTGTTGCTCTCTGCTATTTCGATTTTTTTCTTCTAACTTTCTTCAATCTCTCGCAGTAAATAATTTGTACTAGTATTTAATAGTTTTATCCCCTGGTAGTTATCTGGTGATTTAAGTTTACCTTTTTATAGTTTGGTATAGTGATGCTATTTTTCCATTGCAAAGTGTACTTCTTGACTTCTTCTTTTGTAATGATTTTATCAAAGATAATTAGATGTGTTCAGTAAGTGTCTATTCTTCATACTTTAACTAATTTCGTTTGTAATTGAGTCGGGTCCAGTGGATTTTATTTTCTTCAGTTGACTTATTTTTCTTTTATTTTTCTCAATAATATTGTAATTATGTAATTCATTCTTGTTTGAATGGAATCTTTTTTTAAATTTAACTAAGTTTAATTCTGTTGTTTAACCAAAATTTTCTAAAGTAGCTAGTCCAATATTTCTTTGATACATGATTTATTCTCAGTATTCTTCTTTTGTTTGCTTATTTCTTGATTAATTTTTTATGTTTATATTTTTGGAGTCCTTCGGTTTGTATGTTTTTGAATAAGTCTGTTTCTTTTACAAGGCTAGATCCTCGTCTGTAAACCAGAAAGTTTTTGTTGGTTTTCTTTATTCTATGGATCGACCAAGACCATCATTAGCTTCTTTTATTAGATTTGTTGTGATTATTAACCATATTTCGCCCGTTTGCTTCTCTATAGCAAATGCCCGTAAATTTCTGTTCAAATCTAGTTTGGTGTAGCATACGGATGGATAGGTCTTCCAGTTTTTAATTCTGTAATTGGGTTTTTTCTTTTTTTGGCGGTTTTGCCACAACTAATTTTATTTTGCATAGTATTAGTCAATGATTCATTCCAATATTAGCTGATGTTAGTTTAGTGTGCTTTAGTCCAATATTTTTGTATTATGGATCTCTTTTTTAGTTAATATAAAAAAAATAATTTATTTTCGTCCTTTTTTGTCATTCCATGATTATTTTTGTTGTTTTAAAAAACAAAATTTAGTTTTATTAAGTTGAACTACCCTGTTGTTCGTGGTCTCCTTCTTTTTCGACGGCCTACGGGGCGCCCTATTTTGATCTATTTTTGAGTGCCGTTCTTCCAAAACAACGATTTACATGGCAGTACCTGATACGTTGCTAAGTAGTTCCTTTGCTTCTTTAACTCCTAAAACCTTCATTATTTTTCTAACTTCAGAATTGGGGTACATCTTTCTAAACATAATATTATTGCAATACTAATAATACTATTAAGACGATAAAATACTGGATTCTGGAGTGTATTTAAGAATGACCTTTTGACCAGAGCAGTTAGGCCTCACTAGGTTTCGTCAGGATAGTGGCAGATAGTGCTCAGTTGTTTTCAGACAGTGTGGGCTCATTGCCCTCTTAGCCTGCATGCAAGCTAAGAAGTCTTTTCATCGTTTTCTATATAGGGTGTTTTTTTAGCTAATTAGCTAAGGATCTTTAGAGAGGATGCATAAGCTCGTTGGTCAGAACCCTTGCATGCCAACTTGTTTGCTTTGCTGTTTCCCTTTACGTAGCGTGGTTCAATTGCATTTTTCTGCGATGCCTCTTCTAGGACGTTATTGCATTCCATTACTAGTTTGAAGGTAATCTTATGATTGCTCAAAGCTAGTATGGCTATTTTGCTGTCCTTGAGAATTTGATTTCTATTGCCCCAAATCACATGGTTGAAAATTTATTTTGCTTCTTGGGTGATGCCAACAATTTCAGTTTGCATATTTTTCTAGGTAGAAATTTAAGGAGATTTCCATTTCTTGCAAGTATACGCCCGCACCTGATCCCTGTTTGGTTTTAGAGCCGTCAGTTTTCCTTTCTTTGCTTTCGAAACTCATGTGTTATTTGTTACTAGGTAGGGTATGTTGAAGACATAGAAAAGTAACACGTTGTCTATTTTCCTCCCTACCACCCTACCAGGGATGTTTTATTGTCCTTTAAAAGGTGACAATGTTTGCCTGTCTTACCTCTTTTAGACCAGAGTCTAACTGAGTTTAGACGCAACGCTGCTGTAGGAGTCATCTCTTCTATGTTTACTTCGAGGGAGGACAGACAGATAATGGCTTCTATTACTGCAGTGGGTATTGCTCGCATAGCTCCTGTTATGCTAGGGTTAGGACATGCTATGCTTTGCACCTTGCTTAGTTGTGTTGCTGAGGTTTTCAGTCTAACTCTAAACCACCAGAAAAGTTCCCCGTATGTTAGCATGGGTCTTACTACTACTGTGCATAGCCAAAGTGTTACCTTGGGAGATAGCTCCCATATCCTCCCGTAAGCGAAAGAGAGAGTGTGAAAGAGAGAGAGAGAGACGCGCGATTTTTATATCTTGTATTGAGGTGTGGTGCCCATGTGTAGGTAATTAACCTCTGATAACACCTCCAGGGTGGTAATAAGGGATTTTAGTAGCTTCAACTTGCCCTTTTATACCTTCTGAAATACTGAAAATTAACATCGGAATTTTATAACCACGTCCCCCTAGTAAGGCAACGGGCAACTACCGAGGGTACATGCCCCAGGATAACTTCCCCAATGTAGTGGTTAGGAACCCATATTAAACTGGAGGTCCCTTGCTTTCGTGTAATAGCAGACAAATATAAAAACACGAAAGTAAGTGGTGAAGCCGCTTACATTCGGTAACGAGTATGGCACTCTAAGAAAAAGAAGAAGATGCCTTGCCTTAGCTCTTTTTCTTGTAAAGTGGACTATTACGCTCTCTGCTGGAATTATGGCCAAAGTGTGGTCATTGTAGCAAACTTAGATTATTTTGTAGCATAACGGATATATCATGCGCAGATTCTATAGTGTAGAATTCCTCCGATTAGTTTTTCGGTTTTCTTTATCTTTGTATTATTAGTACATCTAACACTTTTTTGTTTGTGAGACTTGATCCTGAATATATTATTTGCCTCTAACAAAGATTATGCTAAAGTTCTCCTCTTTCTAGAGTAATGATTTTATTATTACCGCCTGTGTACATGTATTTGGTTTTGAAGATACCAATGGTTAAATGTCATTCAATATACTCGTCCTGGAGATTTCTTGTCATGCATCAAGTCTTTATATTGTCCAAGAAGTTTTTGGTCATCGGCAAATAGTAGTGTGTATACATAGTTTTTGTTTTTCTCAAGCTTAAATCTTATGCCCTTGCATATTTTTTTCAGCATATATAAGCTTATTCGACGTCCATTTTAAAGTAGAGATATAACTCGATGAATATTAGGTGAATTTTTTTACATACAGCTATTTGTTTGTCAAACAACTATTTAATGCAAAAGGAGTTTTTTGTTTTTTCGATTTATCATATCGGTTAGACAGTGTGTTAGTTTAAGACTCGTTCATATAAACTACTAAAAGTACTTGTTACAGAAATTCTTAATATATAATTTCCAATTGCTTTGTCACGGTAAAAAATCTCTAAACAGAAAACCATATTAAAATATGTTTTGATCTAATTGTTATCAAATTTATATAATTTCGAGTGCACTACACGGGTTTTACAATAAAGACACTTTACATTTGCTTATAAGGTTTTATAAAATTTTCCCATACACAAAGCTTATACTAGATAATTTTGCATTTATTCTGCAAAATAATAGTTTATAATTATACGTTAATAAATCAAACATTTTTAATTCAAAGCAAAAATTCTGTATTTGGCGATCTCCAAAGTTATTAAGTTTAAAATTTGTTAAAAATAATAAGTGAGCTATTATTATTTTTTAGCTGCACTGAAGATGAATTTACATGTACTGATGGTTCTTGTATATCACTAAGTTGGAAATGTGACAAAGAACATGATTGTAACGACGGCTCTGATGAACTTGAATGCGGTATTATAGAAATTTCTAAGCGAAGTATACAAATTTTTGTGCAATTAATTTTTAGATATTGAACCTCCTTCATGTAACGAGGGAGAATTCCAATGTACTTATCAAAAGTGTATCAAAATTGAATTTAGGTGCGATGGTGACGATGATTGTGGTGATTGGAGTGATGAGGATGATTGCCCAAAGAATCCTGGTTCTTGCGTATCTGGAGAATTTAAGTAAAATTGAATTATCTTTCTGATTTATTTTTATTGTTTTGCAAACTATTTGTAGATGTAATACGGGTAAATGTATACCAGATAGTTGGAAATGTGATAAACAACAGGATTGTGAAGGCAATGAAGATGAAATAAACTGCACTGAAAGTAGTATAAGAAGTTGTTCACCGGATGAGTACGCTTGTAATTCAGGAGCATGCATTTTGGTAATGATGAAAACACGTATATGTTTTTTTATTACTACAATCACTGTGTTTTAGAAAACATGGGTTTGTGATGGTGTTTCTGATTGTGGCCACGATGAAGACGAATCTAATTGTCAAATAGTTTGTGATGAAACCAAATTTGCTTGTACAGGGGGGTCTTTAAACGATACCGAGACTGAATTTTGTATTAATAAAAAGCATGTCTGTGATGGCCAACGAGATTGTCCAAAGGGCGAAGATGAAAAAGAATGCCCTACCAAACATGACTGCGTAATTGATTCTAAATGTACTCAAGTTTGTATTACTTTAGCAAATGGAAAGGAAGGTTGTTCCTGCCATCCTGGCTACAATCTAGCCAAAGATGGCTATTCGTAAGCATGGTTTATTTTTTATTACATAAAATATATTTGTGACCTTTCAGATGCGACGATATCAATGAATGTTTGTACGAAACGGATCCCGTTTGTTCTCAAACGTGTAACAATACAATTGGGAGTTTTATTTGCGGATGCATGACCGGTTACATTCTTCGGCCGGATTTGCGTTCGTGTAAAGCTTTGGGTGCACCTCCAACTTTGCTCTTTGCAAATAGAATGGACATTCGCCAGGTAAATTAATTGTTGTGATTCTTAGAATCGATGTTCTTAATTTTAAAGTTGCAAATAAGGTTTCCCTGCAGGTATCGTTGAGCAATTCCAAGTATACGGCTTTATTGAAAGGACTACATAATGCAATAGCTTTAGATTACCATTATAAAAAAGGTTTAATATTTTGGTCTGATGTATCATTGGACGTAATTAAACAAGCTTCTATTAATGGTACGGGCACTATGGACATAATTAAATGGGGTTTGGAATCACCGGGTGGTGTAGCTATGGATTGGATACACGATTTAATATTTTGGACAGACTCGGGTACGCGAAGAGTTGAAGTGTCTAGCCTCGATGGAAAGCAAAGAGCAATAATTGTTTCCAATGATTTGGATAAACCTAGAGCTATTGTCGTTCATCCAGGCGAAGCATTTATATTTTGGACGGATTGGGGACCAAATCCTAAAATTGAACGCATTGAAATGGACGGAAGCAACAGAAAAAGTATAGTTACTGAATCGGTTTTTTGGCCAAACGGTTTAACGTTAGATTACACGAACAATCGCCTTTATTGGGCGGATGCTAAACATAACGTTATTGAAACTTCACTATATGATGGATCAGACAGAAAAAAGGTTATCAGTAAAGGTTTACCACATCCCTTCGCATTAACTATCTTTGAAGATGCTATTTATTGGACAGACTGGCACACTAAGGCTATATCAACAGCAAATAAAGCAACCGGGGCAGGTTTACGAACAATTCACTCAAATTTGCATTTCCCAATGGACATTCATAGTTACCATCCACAGAGGCAACCAAGTTATAAAAATCATTGCGGGACAATGAATGGAGGTTGTGAACATTTATGCTTGCCAAATAAAAAAGCTTATTCTTGTGTATGCCGTATGGGACAAAAACTTACATCTAATGGAAAATCATGTCAGCAACCTGATACACTTTTATTATTTGCTAGAAAGAAGGATTTACGTATTAAACATTTAGATAAAGATGCTGTTCACCATAACGATATTGTTATTCCCATTGATGGAATTAAATCTGCTGTAGCCATTGCTTGGGATGCTAAATCGGACACCATTTTTTGGACGGACGTTGAAAAGGATACCATAAATAAGGCACATTGGAATGGAAGCAATCAAGAAGTTATTATCAAAAATAATATAGGTATGTAGTTAAACATACATAAGAACCTGGATATTCATTTTTCATTTATAGCTTCTCCAGCTGGTTTAGCTTATGATTGGTTTACAGACAAACTGTATTGGACAGATGCAGGAACCGCAAAAATTGAAGTTTTTGCTCTTAATGAAAGTCTTCGTGGTCTTTTAATATGGGAAGGGCTTGATAAGCCTAGAGATATTGTTGTTGATCCAATAGGTAACATTTAAAGTTTTAAAATGGTTATTGTTGTATTTAATTTTAAAATCATGTCTAGCTGGGTATATGTACTGGTCTGATTGGGGTGAGAGACCAAAAATTGAACGTGCAGCCATGGATGGAACGATGCGCTCTGTTGTTATAACGCAAAATTTAACTTGGCCTAACGGATTGGCAATTGATTATGAAACAGGAAGACTTTATTGGTCGGATGGTGGTACTAGCGCTATTGAATATTCAAACTTGGATGGAACAAATCGACGTGTTCTTTTGGAGGGAGCTACCTTACCGCATCCTTTTGGTTTGGATGTTTTTGAGAACAACATTTATTGGACTGATTGGCAAACGTTGAATATTGAGAAGGCAAATAAAAGGTCCGGTTTAAACAGGACGATTGTAAGCAGTGGAATAAGCGATTTAATGGACGTTAGAGTTTTCCATAGGAACAGAAAATATAAAGAAACCCCATGTCATACTAATAATGGTGAATGTTCACATTTGTGCTTATTAAAACCTAATAGCCATTCGTGTGCATGTCCTATAGGAATTAAATTACAGGTAATTATTGTTTGCACAATTCAGTTTTAACGTTAAATCTTTGTTTTTTTTTTAATTTAGGCTGATGGAAAAACATGCACCAATGGACCTATAAATTCTCTCATCTTAGCACACCGTGTTGATATACGGCAAATATCATTAGATGTACCATATATTGTTGACATAGTATTACCATTTCCTCCTTTAAAAAATGCTATGTCAGTTGATGTTGATCGTAAAACAGGCGAAATTTATTGGACAGATACCGCAGCAGATGTTATACAGAAAAATACTCCTGATGGTAAACATATGAGGACGATCATTGTACACGAATTGCAAATGGCAGATGGAATTGCAATTGATTCTACAGGAAGAAAAGTAATTACGTTTTAATTAATTTTTTTAAATTTACATTTATACAGTTATACAGTATCAAGTTTATAAAGTTCATAAGTATTAAATTACGCAGATATAATATCTGCTTATGACGCCGTCTCCATACGTAGGTTGGCCATCCAACTAGTAATCATCACTCTTGAGATTGCGACTCGGAAAATTTTGGAAGATTTGCGGTCATACCAAGGACGTAGGCCTTCCTCTTTTCTCTTCGATCTTACCCTCGATGATGAGTAAGACAAATTTTAAGCGCTCTATTCTCGTAACGTGCTTGGGCACTGGTGCTTACGTTTTGTGGTGGATGACAGCAACTAAATAATTTTGCTTATTTGAATAAGTACCTCTTTAATGGTCTTCCTTTCCATCCATGATATATGTAGGATGCGTCGGAATAGGTACATTTCAAATGTGTTTGTCCGGCTGTCTAGTGCAGGGCTGAGCTTCCAGTGCCATAGAGGAGGATAGAAAAGATATAACAGCGCATCATGCGGATGCGAAGGTTTAGGCTGAGATCTTGATTAGTAAAGAGAGTTTTTATGAATATGAACCTAGATCTTGTTTGTTTTATTCATAAAAGTATTTCCTTTTCGGGGTCTCATTTTCTCGTTAACAAGGATCCCGAGATATTTTAGGGACGATACTTCTACGATCGCACATTAAATCATAGGGCGACATATTTTCGTGTTTTGGAGAAATCGCACTTTTGTTTTTGTGACGTTCATGCACTTTTTAAGCTGTGTTCGAAATCCATGGTGTTTTAAAGGTTTTGGGGGTTTCTAGCTACAATTATAGTATCGTTAGCAATAAAACGAATGTTGATGCCTTCAGTTTTGATCTGTGACGTTTGTTTCCAGTTCAACTGAGTGATGATGCGCAGGTCTCCTGTATCTACTACGGTAATATTTGAGTATGTTTAGAAAACCTTCAACACATGAAACTTCAAGCTGATCATTCGGTAGTCATCACAGTGGGAGACGTTTGTCTTTTTGGGTAAGGTGATAAAGACTAATTTCAACCAGTCTGTCGGTATCTTCCCAGTTTTATAGATGTTATAAAATAAAGATGTCAATGACTCGGTTTTATGGTCTTCGCAGGGATGTTGTCTGATCCCAGAGCTTTTATATTCTTTTGGAGTTTTTATTGCGCGCCGCACCTCATCCTTTGTAATTATTAGTGTTGACCTCGTTTATCTTCTGTTCTGTGAGTGGCTGATCAGGCCTTGCATCGCTGGATAGATTCTCAATGTACTCTTTTCATATCTCTTTGCTTTTTCTGCAACACCCATCAATATTTTGTTATTATCGTTTTTTAATACGCCTTGATTCCTTTTACGCTGTCTCTTTTCGTAATTTTTTCCATTGGTCACTTCAATTTTACTACATATTCTTGCCAGTCAGCACTCCTTCGCTCTTGTACATGTTTCTCTCCCTGCTTTGTTATAATCTTGAACAAAGCATTAAGAGATATAATATACCAAACAGTATTTTCTTGATATCCTATATATTTTTTTCTCAATAGATGTATTGGACAGACGGAGGAAGAAATAGTATAGAAGTGGCTGAATTAAATGGAAAAAACCGACGTGTTTTAATATGGTCTGATTTGGATAGCCCACGAGCTATAACTTTACATTATCATCATGGTTTAATGTTTTGGTCAGATTGGGGAAAACAAGCTAAAATTGAGGTGGCGCAGATGGACGGTACCAATAGGTATAAAAAGTATCATAAATAACACAAACACCCATATAAATATATTTTTATTATAGAAAAGCACTTATCACCAAGAAATTAGAATGGCCCAATGGTTTAGCAATAGATAGACCGGCAGGGCGACTGTATTGGAATGATGGAAAATTGAAAACAATTGAATCAAGTGATTTAAACGGAAAAGATCGTCGAATTATAATCACTGATGTACCTCATCCATATGGTCTTGTTGTTGTGGGCAATCATATGTATTGGACTGATTGGCAAACTCAAGGATTGCATAGAGCTGAGAAGGGTAATGGATCTGACCGTATAGTAATACGAGATAAATTAGAAGGATTAATGGATGTAAGATCTGTTCAAAGTGACAATATAGCTGAAAATGCATGTGGTCTGGATAATGGTGGTTGCTCTCATCTATGTTTGCGTAACGCTGCCACCTACTCATGCTCATGTCCAACAGGAGTAAAGTTAAAGGAAGACAGTAACAAAATTTGTGAATATCAACCGTCCAATTATTTACTTTTCGCAACGCGTTCTGCTTTAGCTCGAATTAGTTTAGATACTGAAGAATTATGGGATGTCACTTTACCAATAAGAAGATTGCAGCATGTTATTGACGTTGATTTTCATTGGGAAAAAGAAGTAATTATTTATACAGATGTTGAAGCAGATAAAATTCAAGCCATAAGCATGAAAAATTTTACACAAAAATACGATATTATAAGCACAAATATATCAACACCGAATGGAGTTACTGTGGATTGGATAGGTGATAACATTTATTGGACAGATGCGGGTAACAAAATAATAGAAGCTGCAAAATTAAATGGAACCATGCGCAAAATAATTATAAAAACAAATTTAGTGGAACCAAGATCAATTGCTGTATTTCCAAGAAAAGGTTATTTGTATTGGACAGACTGGGGAACTAAACCTAAAATAGAAAGATCATTCTTAGATGGATCTTCGAGAATTGTAATTGTTGAAAAAGACCTTGGATTTCCTAACGGGTTAGTTTTAGATTTTAAAGCCAGACGTCTCTATTGGACTGATGCTAAATGGGATCGTGTTGAAACATCCGATCTTCATGGTAGAAATAGAATTCAGTTGATTCACACTAGCAGTCAACCTGCGACCCATCCATTTGCGCTTACACAAGTAACTAATTATTCTAAACTATTGTGTTGTTTACTTAATTATTGTTTTTTAAGTTTGACGAATACATTTATTGGACAGATTGGTATCAAAAATCGATAGTCAGAGCGGATAAATCTTCTGGTAAAGCAGTTTCTGTAGTCCGTACAAATCTGGATGGAGCTATGGGTATAACTACCGTTTCTGAAAGTAGACAGAAGGGTTGGAATCCATGTGCAAATGGTAATGGAGGTTGCACACATTTATGCTTTTTTAAACTAACTAATTACACATGCGAATGTCCAGATATTCCTACAAATATTCCTTGCAAAACCGGTAAGTTTATTTAATAAAATAACTTTAATAGTATCGTCAATATATTAATGCAAACTTGTATTTATTACGTACTAGCAGTGGTCGACTTTGCCCGCAAATAATCTATTATTTATAGATACTAATATGACTCTCTTTAGCGTTGTCTTTACTATGCAATTTTTTTGCGGCCGACAAGCGTAAATATTACTAGACCAATTTTCACAGATGTTTTTATAATGATCTCCCGAGTGTCGTAAGTTATAATATTATTACTCTCATATTGGGTGGAAAAGTGATGTAATAAACAAATTTGTCATTGCATGTAGATTTAACCGTTTGCTACGTGTCCAGCCACAAATTTGACGGCTGGAGTTTACGATCGGTACTTGTTAATTGGGATATCGAACGTAAATTTAAGGAAAATCACAAAGGTCAGAAATTGAGCTAGGGAGATTTTTTCACCGCTTCCAGTTGGTAGATTTCAGCATCAATGAGACTTCCAAATTTTTGTTAATATGTAAGTAATAATCTAAAACGGAAGTTCAAATGATGACCCTAAAAAGTAACAAGGGCCAAATTCAACTCCAAAAAGGTAATAAGATGTAATAAAACACATCTATAAGATTGCTTTAATAAAGTTCATACGTACCAAAAGAGGAAAGTGGTAGACGGTAGAGGCTAGACATAGGTATATTATATAATACAAAAGTAAAAGAAGTACGAGAATACCCCAATAAACAAAGCAATGATATTTTTAAAGCAATAGATCGACAATTATCACTACAACTAAAAGACCCAGATTTAATTACATACAACATACATCACAACAAACAAACATGGAGGCCTCTACACGTAAATACTACGACAATTTGCAGTAGGAATCCAAAGTAAAATCAAATATATGGCTATAAAAAGGAAACCTGTTCCATGGGGGCAAATCATTCGCCGAGGCCTACAAGAAAGAAGACCAAGTATTAAGAACTAAAATATATGAAAAATCAATAATAAACAAAAACAAAGAAACCAGGAAATGTGGAAAATTCCACAGCCAATATAGAAATAATAATAATAAGAAAGTAGCAGAAGTACGAGACTCGCAAAGACACGACGCATTACAATCACCAACCACAAGGAGTAGAAGAAAAAATAATCATAAAATTCTATGAAAACTTCAACAAAAAATCACTAAAGAAGTAATTAACCTAAGACCAGGTAGAACATGGACAGACAAGAAATACAAAATTGCATGCTTTAAGGATCCAGCATAACTAACAAGCGAAAATATGAGAAAGAAGATAAACAAAAGCGAGACAAATACAGTTCTCTGTCATACGTATTAAAAATTAAATGGAAGTTAAGATTATTACATCATTAACTTCGCGACTGGAATCGTTCGGAAGGTGACGAAAAAGTTCTTAAAAGATACTAACATCGGAGGATACCCTAATAGTAGTCCGAAGGATACTGCTAATATACATCGCAAGAATAATTAGTACTTAGTAAAACAACAATAACCCAAGCATAATTAGTAACAATGTCAACAAAAACTAAGAGAAAGAAATTATATCTGCTAATGCTGGATAAAAATAGATAAAGAAGTAACAAACCAAAGACCAGATATAACATGAACAGACAACAAAAGCAAAATGCTTGCTTTACAGATGTAGCGTAACCAACAGCGAAAATATGATAAGGACAACAAAAATGAGATAACTACAGTTCTCTGTCAAACGAATTAAAAAGTAAATGGTAGTTAAGATTATCCACATCACTATCCCTGCAACTGTACTGTCCGAAAGTTGAAAAAATGCTTGAGATCCTAACAGCGGAGGATACTTAAAAAGTAGTCCGGAGAGTAGTGCTTATATATATTGCAAAGAATACAGTGCAGTACAAGTGCTTGGAAATAATGACCGGTGCATAGTCGGTAACAATATCAAGAAAAAGTGAGCGAGAAAAAAATATATCTGCTAATGCTGGATAAACTCAGAATTTATTAGAAGACTTACATCAAAATGCAAAAATTGAACATCTAGAGTACATGCAAAACTAGAAAGTTTCTAAAAATAGATATACTTTACATTTCTCTCATAAACACGTAAGCAGGAAATTCCGTACGCAGAGTACAAGCACAGAGTATTGTATGCGCGCCACCTGTCGCAAATAAAAAAGAATGTTCTCAGATAAAACCTACATAGTTTTTGACGCTCTTTTTGAATCTGCAATAAAAAATAGGTGTTCCCATTTAAGTTTTTAAAGTTACCCCTATTTTCCATCCCCCCTGATTGTCGGGGGCTGAAAATTTTTAAACAATAGGATGTCCCCCTCCAAACCATTAAAAATTTTATTTGGCACATGTCTCGATTGGAGGCACTGTTCTCGAAATAATTCGCTGGAAAGATCAAAATGGGACACCCGGTATATAACATCCTTGAGAAACTCTCACATTAACGAGAAAAAATAACAACAAAATAGGTAGCACTGAGAGCTATGAAGAGAATAATGTTCAGCATTACTCTACGTGACAGAGTTTCAGTTATTGAAGTTCGAGAAAGAACCAGACCTCGCCAAGATTCGTATCAAAACAGAGAACGCCCACCTTTACAATGGACCGACGACTTAAAACGCATGACAACCAACGGAATCCAGAAATTGTTGGGGGAGGCCTTTGGTTACCACACTTCAGGACTATTCTAAGATAATGTACTGAAAAAACTGGATACAAGAGGTATCCAGTGCAATTCTTATTTATCAGTTTAGAAAACTGCACAGACGAAATTGGACGAATTTTACACAAATATAATGCAAACAAAGGTCCAAAACCTTTAACTACACAAAGAGTGTGAAGAACAAAATTCATCTTAAAAATCCGGGAATTTACCAAATAAATTGTCATAATTGCAATTTTTAATATTGTGGCGAGTAGAAACGATAAATAAGGACAGGCATAATAGAGCATCATTATAACGGCTCTGCGCTAGCCGAACATACTTTCGAGACTGGTCATCAAATTAATTTCACTAATGTTAAGTCATTATCTGTAATCCCTCTTTATAAGAAAAGCAAGGTATGCGAGGATATTTGGATTTATAATAATCTCCTTATCTTAAATTAAGAGCTGTGCTTTGAAATTAGCCCTACCTAGAAATATTTATTTTCATCATTAAATTTTCACCCCCACTAGTTTTTTTATTCGTCCTATATAGGCATACATACTCGAACAAGGTCTTCAGTCATCGGACTTTTTCGCCTTGAAAATGCTCCCTGCTAAGACGAGCGAAACGTTGGCAACAACCAATAAAACTACGTAACCTAAACGCGAAAGTGCAAAAAATTACATCAATTTAATTCGAGAAAGCTTACATTCTAAATTACACATACAATCTCAAATAATATAGCTATGAAGTTTGAAAAGAGGATGTGTGAAGGTTGGTGATACATAACTGTGAAATAGGTAAAAATATCGGGATTAAACCACTAAATTCAGCAAACATACAAAAATCCTGGCTTTTAGCAAATACGAGGCATCAAGCTCACACAAATTTAACAAAACGCTAAGAACAGTTTTGTCGACATACTATCGTACATCGTAGTATAAAGTTATAACCCCTTATACAGGCCTATAGCCTATATTTTAAAAACTATTCAAGTGAATTTAATTTTCCAAGCTGCACTATAAAGAAAATCATTTTCTTTATAAGCACAGGTCATTTTAAAATTTTCCAAATATGCGTTAACATATTAAAGCAAAAAGTAATTATTTTGAAAGTATTCATGGGATAGAAAAAATAACCGTATATTAGTATTTCATACAGTTTTATGATGTATCTTTAATTATTAAAAAAAGTTATAATAAAAAATTTTGCGTCAAATCAACACTCGTTTAAAAAATTACTTAAAAAATTCCTATTAAATTTTTTAGATAATTGTCGCCCGCTTACAAAGCAAGTTAAATTTTAGATTCACAAGTTACGGATTAAAAAAAAAATAAGAGCTGTATAAATTATTATAGTTTGGGGGAAATAGATGGATGCAGATGTATTTGGAGGTGAAGAGGATTTGTGCGGTGTTACGAATATACATATAGAAAATCATAGTACATTCAAGATTGATGTGGATTTACAGCTCGGTACTTGGCACTACCGGGCCCATAGCCAGACTTACTACGTCCATTTGTTTAATAATAGCAATACATTTAATTTATAATAAAATAAAAAAGAAACATAATTTAGGCAATATAAAGTAACAATTATTATTCAGTAATATAACTTTACCAAATACATAAGGAAATTGTTTAATCACCAGCATATTTCGCAAATTGTAATGATTCCACATTTATCAATTAGTCAGTCAAATATCGATGAAAAATAAACAAAAGATTTTTATCTTCACTTAAATTTTTTTTAAATTGATTTTAATTAAAATGTGGTTATCTAATAAAGCATTTTTTAGAATTTCCAGTATTTCTGTGGATGGAAAAAGAGCTGAGATATTAAATCAAATAAAGTTTAAGTTATTTAATTTTTAGTTCCTAGCGCCCACAGTAACCCTTTTGGGCCAGCCCAATTTACGCGTATTTGCAACATATATAATCAGATAATAAATAAGGTGGCGCAGCCCGAAATGCTTGGCGTGAAGCGTTTGATCTATTTTAACAATACATACATATTATTAAAAAAGGTCGAGCCACTAACGAAATTTTAAACGCGAGCATGTAAAGGTAAACCAATTGAAACACCCAATGACAGGCCCTTATAGAGTTTAAAGTGAATTCTTACAAAGAATAATTTGTAGATAGTTCTTTCGAATTTGCTAAATTTAATAACATTTTCTATATTAAGGCGCCATACTAATTAGTTTTAAATTTTACCAAATGGAAGATACCTGCGGTTTTTTTAATATATTTAATATATATATATATACATAATATTTTGTGGATACTTACCATAAGTTTTATAATGTTTCCTTTTCTTTCAGAACCAAGAGAGTGGCTACCAGTTACACAAACAGATACCAGATATGAATACTTTGATGAAGATAGCGATGAATCAACCTATTATGATCCAAATAATGTAGATGACGATATTTATAACGACCACTCTCATGTAGGGCCACCTCACCATCAATTCTACGTTATGATTTTTGTACCCATCGCTTGTTTTTTACTACTTGTGATTGTTTTATTGGGAGTTTTAATTTTGTATAAGAAAACTAGGAAGAAGTATCTTTACGCCACTGGCAGAAGCGTGATGACGTTTTCTAATCCTAACTACTACACGTCCAATCCGGAACCACCAGGACCCGCAGCTACTGTCGATAAGAAGCCATTTCTCTGGAAAAGATTAAAATACGACAAATCCCAGGTAAGAAATAAACTGCATTTAAGGAAAAAACATTTTTCTTCCTTTTTTCATTTTTTTCTTTGACAGAAATAAAATCTTTAGCCTTAAGTTTGAAGAAATCTAAACTTATTAGAAATAATTTGAAAAGTATAAAAAATTAATTTATTAAAAATTATGTAGATATTAATTTTGCTGAATTTTGTGTTTTGGAATTGTGGGTCTACCCCTGTTCCTTTGACCTGGAGGAAGTCAGTCAAAAACTCTTTGTAGCGATCTTTGCTTATCTAACAACATCAAATTCCCATAATTTATTAATTAAAAATATTAATTTTCATCACTTTTTTACTGTCAAAGGAAGAAAAAAAATTCAGTTTCTTTTTTGAGTCATTAGTTACGCGTGAACCTCCTTAATTAAAAAAATGGTGGTGTGGTCACCTCACGACTTTCATTTACTAATTTGAGATGTTTTTTGGGTTAACTATCATATTCAATTATTGACGTCTATCATTTTTGACGGGTAGTTAACCCTATTTCATTTATTGTCAGATGATCAAATGACATTACGTCTCTGCAACTTGATATGAATATGAATAATTACACTGACAATGTTACATAGCAACAGAAGAGTTCTTAAAATGTTAAATTTTGAAAAAATGATAAGAACAAAATTTGTGTAAAATTTATTTTTTCATAAACTCAATAGATTTTGAAATATTTACAAAAAACCTAAAAACCTCACCAATAAACTACCACCTCCTATTTTTAGATTTTAGCCAAAAGCCACTGGGACCTTCCAATTTTTGTTAAAAGCTTAAATATTTTCGCAAAAATCTCGATTTTAAAATTTGTCGCGATTACTATACTTTAATTTACTTTGTAAATGAAAGTAAAAAGTTTTGCATATGTGGCCAACTTAGCTAGACATACTGTATATTATATCAAAAGAAAGTCTATGAATGCTCCCAAAATCATACAACTATCAAAAACTGATGTGTGCAGTACCGATGAACAAATAAATGCGAATATGTACAAGACATTTAGACAAACTCGGTAGCAGCTAAAACTATAACCAAAAAGAAAAAAATAACGATTATACAGGGTGTATCAGTTTTAACATTGAAAATTTTAACACAATATTCTCCTTGTCATTCTGAGTTAAAAACACAATGCATATATGCCTCTTACTCGCTTCCTAACAAAGATACAG
>JARJDX010044631.1:0-11190 GCA_030264735.1 Gymnusa sp. GC000175
TTTGGCCACACGGCAACTCTTCACTAATAAACCAAATAAACTTTTCTTTTTGAAGCCCCATTCACGATTGCCCATCTTGCGCTGCTCCCCAACCCAAGAGTCCTTAAACTCCCCGCACTGAGGATTCGCGAATTTGCTCGACCTACTCGGATCTTTGGGCGCCGATACTCTCCACACGTGACAAAATAATCAGAAGGAAGGAAAGATTGGCGTAAGTTAGGGAAGGCCAACGATGGATGGCATAGCTGATGATGATCGTAATGATGATAACCCCTTAGATAAGCAAAACAACATAACACAATATGTAAGGGAGCGAAAAAATGTAACTGTAAAGCATTTGCAGATAACATGAGAAAAAATAAGTAGTTTATAAATATACAAAGAAGGAAGGAGAGTGCGATATTTGGCATAATATGAAATAGAAGAAAAACATTTATCGGAAAGTTTTCTTACTTTCGGGTTTAAGTCGCGTATGTTTATTGGTTGTTGCCAACGTTTCGCTCGCCATTGCAGGGAGCATTCTCAAGGCGGAAAAGTCCGATGACTGAAAATTATTTATCGGAAAGATACTATATTGTAAAAGCAATGAAAAAAAACATTATAGCCCACCTACGATGAGATCAAATGTTTCGACGTGATTAGCTAAATACTGGTTGATCTACCTAATAGCCGTCATGGCACCATTTCCAATGAGAAAAACCTCAGTTTTCGCGTACAAAGTCCACACCATTATACAGCCTTCCTCAAATGGCACTCTCGGAGATATACAACACGCCTAAAATCGTGTACCCGACCTTCTCCACACACATTCTCGTCCATTTAGTGAACGTAGATAAAAACGAGACTTCTTAGTGAATAATACGGAGCTCCACTGTTCCATGTCCAGTCTTAATGTTCTCGAGCAAATCGTAGTGGCTCAATACGATGAGCTGGCAGCAAAAGTATACAATCAGCAGGTTATCTTGACATCAATCCGTATTCCTTCAATCTTCGGCGAACGGTTCGTGCAATAATTGCAGTACCATAAACATCTTCGACGTGGGAAGACAAAACTGTTGATGATAAACCACGATCGCGTAGTGTAGATAAGATCATAAAACGGTCTTATCGCCGGTTTGTGGTGCGAGGTCTACCCTTCTTTGATGTCGCTGTATTACGTCCGGCTACATTTTCAGCTTGCATTTTGTCAATCAATAAGTACCAGTACTGAAAGTTCAAATACCCTTTCAACAGGCAGTGAAACCGATAAAAGCCGAACAAACAGCAGACGAAGATTTTTTGAGCTTAGCATTATTTTTGTTTTTTTTTGTTGTCTTGATAAATTATAAGTTTACTTCCTTTTTTACTTTATCATAAAGATAAAGTATTGTTATCGTGCAAAAAAAAAGTTAAGATTTTACTGGCAATGCACCTTTTAGGGTACCCTGAACAAGAATTGACCAAAATTTAAAAATGCCTTTGTGGATGTGTGTGTGTATTTAGCCGTTTTTTGTGGGCAAGGTTTCTCAAAAACTATTAAAGATATCCCCACAAAAATTAATATTTAGGCTTTTAACAGATATTGGAAGAGCCTAGTTACTTTTGGCTGAAATCCAGTTTTTCGGTTTTTTGCAAATATTTAAAAAACCATCAAGTTTATGGAAAAAACATAAGAGTACAAAATTGTCTAGAATTAAATTTGAAACAAATTTTTTTTTTTTAATCTACATTTAAAAAAAAATTATTATAAAGTCAGGTGGTGACCACATCAGATATTTATTTCTAATTTTTATTTTATAAATAATTTTTTATGTCTTGTAAAGTAAAAAAAATAGAAATTTTTCTTATGCTAACAGACATTTACTTCGGAGATTATTTGTCCACCAATGTATTTAATTTTTATTCAATCGCGTCGCAAAATATATTTGCACGTATTTTTAGCTTTCGAAATAAGGATTGGTTAAAAAACAAGACCATTGAAATAAAGAGAATTAGCAGCGCATCGTTTGTCGTAAAAAAAATTATTTTTGGAAATCTCCGACCAACGTAAGGGATAACACAGAAATATAATTGAGATTTCTATTTTGGCGGTAAATGTTAATTTTTGGGGTTAAAAATAAAGGCTTTCTATAGGTGTGGGGTCAATTTTTAATTGAGTGTTGTTCGTCGTATTATGGCAGGATTGGTTAAAAAAAATGCACGGGGGTCGCGTGCAACCCTAATTCTCTTCAGAAAATCATCAAGAAATTGAGGAATTTTAAAAATTCATAACGGGAGAAGGAAGGCGTAAAATAAAAATATCTCTTCATTGTGTTTTTGCTTTTCTCATTGTGGAGACGTAGCCGCGACCTCATCTCTATATATTTAAAAATGTGGGAAAGTTTGGCGAGCCCCTACATGAAGACCCAAAAAAAAACAATATTTTTTTAGACCCCTAAATATTAAAACTAAAGAATGAAATTTTCGTCATTCATGTTTCTTGATAATCCCGATCGATCGAACGCCGTATTCCGCATTCAGCTAGGTGCCGCCGTTTTTTCGATACATAGCCGCGACGCCTAATTTGAATTGCAACCCGACGCCGATTTTTTTGTAGCACAAGATTCGGTAAAAGCATGGACAGCAGACATATACCAATTGTCGCTCACGGATTTCCGTAAGTTTGTGTCGACATAGGGGCTATCAAGTTATATGTAATTTGAAAAAATGCGGCACTGCCAGTTTCTGATATCTCACACCCTCGCTAAAATTAAAAATAAAGTTGACATCCCGGGGTCTCACGTTTTGGAGTCATGAGATTTTTTTGTTGATCTTTAGACGACCTACAAAATTGTGTTGAATTTTTTTAATTAGGTTTACCACTTTGGAGATATCGTTGTTTGTTTTTCAACATTAAAAAAGTTGCGACACCGAACACAGGGACGGAAAATATTTGAAACAAGGGTCGGGTACTTTTATGTGAGAATTAAAATATAATTGTTTCTGTGGTGGTCAAAAAGAGCCTTAAAATTTTTTACTTTGAAAAAAAAACGGAAAATTTTTAAACGAAAATCGAGGTGAACCGAATTGCTTGGATCGCCTAGAGCCATTTGTTTTTTTTTTAAGATTTAAGATAGTTGTGTTTAATTTTTTTTATGTAAAACCCGCAGTTTTTGAGATATTGACTAAAACTATAAACATTTTATATTATTTTATATTATATTTACATTTGTTTTTTTTTCTCTGTCGGGTTAAGTTAGGGGCGTAGACATTTGAATCAATATAATTAAGGACATTTTATTTACATTTATCAACATATTCATTACAAATAAATGGTGTTATGGATAATGCATTAATTGTAATTTAAGTTGGTTATACTGATTGTCACATTTGACAAAAATAACCAAATTTTGTGACAGTCAACCGATCAAATTGAAAAGTAAGACTTAAGCTCGCGTTCTTTTTAGGCGCGATGTTTTATGCGCAATTTTATTAAGTGATTTAGATTTATAAAAATAATGTATTGTTTTGATTTTTGAAAAATATTGTAACGTATGGTAAAAGAACGAGAAAGTATTGATTTGCTTTATATTATTTCAGGTGCATATACAAGATGAAATATTATAAAGCTATTGCAGTGACAAGAATTTCGTCAATATATCTCTTTTAAGCGATAAACTCTGAAATGTAAATGTAGTTCACGTGCATTATATGGAAGTGTAACGGTTTAGTAGAATTTATCGTTATTGCGGAGAAACAAACAGCCGGACACGAATCGCTCCTATTATTCGAGCGATGGTTTTGCAAGATTAAAAAAGTTTTAATTTGGTAAACAGCGCTCAGGGGGTCATCTCCGCGGTTCAGCGGGAGTCACGTCGGTCGGTCACGATATCCCTGGACCTATAAAGCTGCAGGTAACGGCCGGACCGAGATTTCAAAAATCGCCCGTTGCACGATTTGCTCGTTATTGCCCGCTTCGGTTACGGTTAGAATAGAAGTTAGACCTTTTTCGATCCTTAATTGCCCCAAATCTGGACTCGGCATCGTGGTCACCTTCTTTAATTACCAATTACCAGCCCCTCACCTTACACTTTATAACCCCATAAATACCCAATCCGTAAACCAACAAGCAAATCTATCAAAACGTTTTAATATTCTGCGAAACAAAAACGAAAACCTTTCGCAGGAATGATAATTAAATTCCTCAGGGCCTTCCACGTTGTGTTGGAAACAGATTGGTGCGTGCGCAGCTAACAATTACATCACTAATTAATCGGTTACAACTAATTATTTGCGAGATCAGGCTGGGGAGGGACAGAGAAGGCAAGTGAGAGTGAGGGAGAGAGAGCTGTTAAAATTGAATGTGCGGCGGGACGATCAATACACGCACGGGGAGTTATGCAGGTAGTTAACTACCACACACACCTGTCGCCCCAAAGAACACGAGATTTGCCATCCAGGAAATCTTTTCTTTGATTCATTTTATCAACTTTCTTTGCGAGGGCGGCGAACTTTTGAATCGGTCAGGTATATCCATCTTAAGGTCCTTGTTTATATTTGATGGGCTTTGCGGTTACCATGGTACCTCGAGCATCATCCCACTCTAGCAGTTTAAGGCTTAAATGTTTCAGGTGCTTTCGGCTTTAACAATTTACTTCTTGTCAAAGTTTCCTCGTGCTCGAGGAGTTTAATATACATTCGGACAGTTCTAATAGGCTTAGTTATTTAGTTTGCATAAACTATGATACAACTTACCACCCCCTTCACATTCTGTCCTATTCAAAATGTACCCGAATTCTAAAAATAATATTCAACTCCTATAAATAGTTGTGTATTAATAGTGATAAGAATTATAATAATTGTTTGGAATTACAGTAGCACTGCACACCTGACTGGGTAACTGCCCCAAATAAATTAATTCTAGGATAATTGCCAGCCACAGAACACGAGAGAGCATAGCGGTTCGTGTAATTTACGGACTAATGTTAGTTGCATAATGCATACGTGCGAGGGCGATTAACAGAGCCCTGTGCACTTAATACACGACCGTGCATGCACTCACTCTCTCTCTCTCGCATGTCTACTATGTAGTAGAAACTAGAAGTTTACACAGACTTTAGGGAATACATACACTGAACACACATACTACACATTGCACCTTTCATTACATTCTCTATGAATATATTATATTATAAACTTCATCACTTTAATCATAGCTATTTAAGTCTAGCAATCGTCAGACTTATCAAATCCCTCGACAAATACCTTTTAGAATAAATTTTATGCTCTTTAACTTTACATTAGATTTTTTTTATTTACTTAGAGATTTTACTATTACAATTATAATTTTCGCACCTTCATTTAACTTTTTCTTCCTCTTGTTTAGAATTTCTCATTTTTTTATTATTCACATGGGATAAGGTATGATATAATTTCAGGTTAGGACATTTATCGTAACCTAATTAAGTATACGTGAGCATTAATAAATTATTATGCCAATCATAACTCTCACAATAACTTGTGCCATGCATTGCTTAATTAAACATACAATATATGTTTTTTTCTTGACAAGTAGACAATATAAAATAAATACTCTTCACAAGATATTTTTAATATTAATAATCTAATCTAGAGGGAGAGAAAATCACCACCCTAAAATCAAAATAACACGGAAAGTAACCATCGCATAGGAGGCGTGAGGCAGCTTATAAATAAAAATGTGGGGAATATCACCCATTTAGTCATCCAAGTATATACACCAACCAAAGCATCCGTCGACTAGGATTAAAAAAAAATTAATTAATGCAAAGGTGGCCCGAAACAAAGGTGATGACATCCCAAACATCCCAAAATTTGTACTAGGAAAAGGAAACATCAAAGGATATAGATTAATATAATACTGCAGAAATGAAAATATTGCTGCATGAACACATTATCCCGAAAAAGGCTGCAGATGACTTGGAGAAGCCCAAGGAACAATGAAATAGATTATGTTATTACAAATAGAATAGACATTTGCTAGTACATCACAGAATTGAATCGATTCTATACGAATCAAAACAAACTACGAAAAAATAAAACTTGTGAAGAAACTGCTGAAACCCTAATCACAATTATAAACAAATTCCAACACATAATCAGTAAAGGGCTCGTAAAAACAAAAAAATCCAAGAAAATTGGAATAAGAAACTCTCTGAAAACATGTAAAGCAGCATACAAGTGGCAACAAAAATGGTATGCGTGAAACAAAAACGACAGACCCCTAAAATAAGTCAACAAAGAAAAGACCTAATTGAAAAAAAAAGGAACACAAATAGAGAAATCCAAAACACTAAACAAATACTTAAGCAGAAGCATAAGGAAAGTTCTAGGTGATTATATAACAAAACTAATTGGACACCATCAAAAACAACAAAAATATAAAGGCCCTAAGATCACAACTATCGCTAGGACGGATAAAGATAACACAAATTAAAAATGACATGTGATAGTCAATAGTAGAGAAGAAATCAAAACAACGATTCAAGACTTCTACAAGACTATATAGCTCAGAGACACAAAACTATCTACACTAGAGGCAGAAAATACAAAACAGGCTTAGAGGAGATTCCAGAAGTAAACCGACACGAACCAACACAAATAGAAGAACAACAAATGCCCTAACGAGGGCAACAAGTAAAATGTTAATAACCAGAGCAGCAGAATTACAAAAAAATTTACAAATACTAATCCACAACTACATTATGAAGGGGGCGATATCATGCAGTTGGCATAATGCAGAGACCATAATTTTGCACAAAAAAGAAGATTAACATTGAAAATTATCAATCCATAAGCCCATTACCACATTATTATAAACTCTTCACAAAAATTATAACAAATAGGTTACCATATAAATTAGACTTCCACCAACCAGTCGAACACGCTGGCTTCGTGAAAGGATTCGGTACTATCGACAAACTACAGGCACTAAAAACTCTTACAAATGAAACAAACGAATATAATATATTACTGCACATTGCCTTCGTAGACTGCCGAAAAGCATTTGACAAAAATTGGGCATTCCTAGAAGCCCAGACAAAAGTCTACAAAAGTAGACAACCAGGTACTTAAGCCTCATAAAAAACATGCATATATGCAAGTTAAAATTGACGAAGACGTTAAGATAGAGAAAAGACTATTAATAATGGAAAGGCGTCAGTGGGACACGATCTCCTCCAAACTGTTCACAGCCAAAAAAACTGAAATATCGAGAAGAGTGGTTCTATCCTGGACAGCGTTTGAAAATATGGAATTCAAACTTAAATCGCGAAATTTTCAATCAATTTAAAATATGCTATATGAAGCGTGCATTCTACCACGGTCAGGGCAATAACACGCAAAAAAGCAATGAAACTGCCACAGCGAGCAATGGTGAAAGCCATGCTGGGATACAGTGCAAGAGACAGGATTCAAAATAAAGAGATTCGAAGGACACGGCTAACTAACGTACTAGAAAGAATAGCACAACTAAACTAGAGGTCGGCCAGCTATATAGCAAGACAAGACCGACGAAAATGAAAAAATGGTCTGGAGATGGCACAAAAAGAAACTCCGTACCACTACAAAAAAAGTGGAGTGATGAAAATCAGAAAACCACCGAAAAAAATAAAACCCAAATTCTACAAAATCACCTGAAAAATTCCAGAAGGCAAAAACTGGAACCACGTACTAGTGACAAAGATAACTTTCAAGATCTCTATAAGTACGTGTTTTAAACTTGATAAAGCACTTTTTGGAAATCTATTAAACAAATTGGTTTAGAGACTTCCTAATTCCTAATTCTCAGGTTGAATACAGAGTACTTTAAGAAATTTTATAAGACGTTGTGCCATGTCGCGACACCTTAGAGCAAGCACATTTAATCAGAAAAAAAACCGCCTCGTGTTTAAGCCTAACATTTTCGATATATGTGCCAAGTATAATCTTTAGGATTATTTCAGGAATGCTAATTTTCGTATATTTACAGTCTATCTTGCGTTTATTTTTGGTTGAAATATGTCGACGTGTATATATTAATTAAGGTCTGTTAACACCTATAGCGGTTTTCTGCCATCAATCAATTTGTATATTTTACATGGAATATTGTTAAGTCCTAACGCTTTAATACCTTTTGCTTCTTTTATGGCATTTTCTATGTAGCCTCGTGTTGTTATAGGTATAGGTGTTTTTATTTTTGGCTATGCCTACTTCCACATCGTTGTAACAATGTGTTGTACACTTCTGGTTTTTCCTCTTGCTTCTGTGTGGCTTTTAATTCGTCATTAACTAGCACCCCCGCCCTCTTCTCTTTAAACATTTATCAGTCTCGTTTATTTGAAAATAAACTGGATCACTTTAAACTCTTTTGATAAACTTTATTGACTTTGGTTTTTATTGATAAATAGCAACTCCTGTCACAAGTAAAAAGATGATGGATCGTGCCTCACAGCTGAAATAAGTATGAAAAGCTACATATTTTTTCCAATAATCGAGAGAGCCATGCTTGTGTTTAAGAACGAGGATTTGGACAAAAATTATCATATAGATGGGGTACTTAGTGTGTCAAGTATTTGAGAACAGATATCTTCCAAAATTGTTTTGATTGCAGCTTTCACTAATCTCAACCGCTCCGTTTCTGCATTTGTATCAGTTATCATAGAGAATTTGGTGTCCAATGGTTTTGAAATAAAATGAGAGAATAGCTTTTTCCATTTTTAGAAGACATGTAGTAAAAACTGAATAAAACAAAAAATATTGGTCGCTCGTTTAGGCATTGCGCAGATCGCACAGGTCTAATGAAGCTGCAAACTTGTTTCTTTATAAATTCATCTTCTTTCTTTATAAGACCTGTTGGTCTGTTATTTGCTCCTGATGATGTTGTCTGGTGACAGGAATTACTATGTGTATTTAGCGTTTAGGTGGATTATTGGTTTCCTTTTAAATGTTATTCGTGCTAATCTATCCTCATCCATTCTTTTAATATGATCGCGTCATCTTTGTAGCCTCCATCTTAAAATGTCATAAGTTTCGTAATGTTGTGTAATGTCTCTGTTCCTTACCTAGTCTCTTAGTGATTTTCCGGTTATCATCCTCAGCGTCTTTATTTATGCTTTTCGCAGTATATGTTTGGTTTTGTTTGTGTCGGCGGATATTTCCATACTATAATAGTACCAAATCGCAGGTGTTTTATGTTTCACATGACATCTCTTAGTCAGCTGGATATGGCTGCAGCTATGTTGAGTTTGCTCCTAAGATCTTTTACTAGATCGTGGTCCCTTGACAGGTCTGCGCCAAGGTAATTTAATTGTATCACTTGCTCCACCGGTTTATTATCTATTGGAAGTTTACATTTTATCTGATTTTTGGAAAGGATCATGCTTCTGTTTATTTTCAGCAGATTTACTCATGATGTACTGTAGACCCATTAGATTTACATATTTATTTAAACATCTGTCTTTGCGGTTTATCTTCCGCTTCAGTTATAGTAGCAGCGTCATCGGCGTAGGATACAGAGCTAATGGTTTTATTATTAAATCTGTGTCCTAGGTTAAGCGGGGAAATTCTTTGAATTGTTTGGTCCATTAAGATGTCTTCCTGTCCTATTTCTTCAGGAGTTTACTAACTCCTTATACTTATAATCTTAGCTTGTTTGCTCATTTGGTTTTATTTTTGTGGTGTTACCGAATACCAAAACGGACTAGCTCTAAAACTAGTAAAGACCCAAGAATACAAACAAAATAAACTACATCATTGAAAATAAATAAGAACATGAAAGTACTAAAGAAAACATTCAACTGGCCGTACTAAAATCACCAAAATAAAGAACAAAAACGGAGTAGTGGTAACGGAGCTATACTCTTCGGAAAACAACAACCTGCATCAACACAACAAACGCACAATCTTTAACGTCAACACCGAAGATATGCCAGACATAGACATTCCAGCAATTCAAATGGCGCTAAAACAAATAAAAAATCGGAAGCCCCCGGAGAAAATAAAATAACATGTGAAATGGTGAAAGTGGGTGCAGCGGACCTACTGAAATCATTTAAAACCCTCCTAAATAAATAGGCAAGATACCGGTAACATGCCAAAACGCAAAAGTGATCATACTGCATAAAAAAAGAAGACACAAGTAAAATTGAAAATTACCGCCTAATTATTTTATTATCGCACTTGTATAAATTGCTGACAAAAATAATCACAAACCGTCTGACAAAAAAGCTAGACTTTTACCAACCAACCGAACAGGCTGGTTTTAGGAAGGGGTACAGCACGGCAGACCACATGCAAACAGTCAGAAGCTTGTCAGAGAACACAATGTGCCCTTACATTTGGCATTTATTGATTATCAAAAAGCCTTTGATTCGGTGGAACTCCATACTACATTCCAGGGCATGGACAATACACGGATCGATTCGAGCTACACAAACTTACATATCTATCAAAATGCAACAATGCTAGTAGAGATCGACGAAGATACAAAAACAAATAAAGTCTCTATAAAACGCGGAAAAAGACAAGGAGACACAATATCTCCTAAGTTGTTTACATTAGCATTAGAAAATATTTTCAAAAAACCGTCATGGAAATCAAAGGGTATCAATATCGATGGGAAATATCTCAGCAACCTACGTTTCGTGGACGATATTGTACTGTTTAGTAACGACGTCGAAGAACTAAGTGGTATGCTGACAGAACTTAATACATCATCGAAAGAAGCCGGCATTCAAATTAACTTATTAAAGACAAATATCATGAGCCACGACGACACAGTAATAACCATCGACAACCACAAAATAGAGCACGTACAAGAATATGTATACCTTATAAATATTATAAGACTAGGCAAAGACATTTAAACAGCTGAAATATCCAGAAGAGTCAGAATGAGCTGGACCGTATTTGGAAAACTGGGCCCCGTCCTGAAAACTAGAGAGGTCCCAAATGCCCTAAAACGGAAAGTTTTTGATATGTGCGTCCTATCAGTAATAACATATGGGCTCGAAACTATGACGCTCACGGTTTGTAGCATGGATAAA
This sequence comes from Gymnusa sp. GC000175, assembly GCA_030264735.1. Classification (NCBI taxonomy): domain Eukaryota; kingdom Metazoa; phylum Arthropoda; class Insecta; order Coleoptera; family Staphylinidae; genus Gymnusa; species Gymnusa sp. GC000175. The sequence goes on from JARJDX010044631.1 coordinate 11,022, forward strand.
TTAAGAACAACACAACGTTCAATGGGACGGGCTATGTTAGGCGTTACTTTAAGAGAACATATAGACATTACAAAGATTCGTAAAAGAACCGGAGCTGCCGATGTCGCCAAACGCATCTCCGAACTTAAATGGAGCTAGGTAGGACATGTCGCAAGACAAGACCCCTCCA
>JARJDX010044632.1:0-14310 GCA_030264735.1 Gymnusa sp. GC000175
TACATCCATATACGTTAAAAGCGGAAAAGCTTTCTTTCCATCCTTAGACGCACGTGTCCAAACTCGTTCCTCACACCATCCATACATAAACAATTATATTTCCGCGAAGCCATGAAAATTACAACGAAAGTGTGTCAAAATTTGTAAGATTTTCTCTTAACAATACGTAAAGTACTCACTACACAGTACAAGAAGTACTTGGTTTTACGTGTCACGTTGAAATAGTCCACGTTATAATTATTTTACATTTGGATTAATGGAAGTAATGAAGAACGCGGCGTGACTGAACAACCGTTGCTCGTCCTACAAGCTAAAACACGAATTTGTATTTAAAATTGCACTTGAATGCATTTAGCACCTTGCACCTGATTTACTGTACATTTTTCCGCAGTTTTAGTTCAAAATCAAATCACTTTATTGAAAGAATACGATAATTACCGTTGTGCTGAGTCATTGACCGAGAAAGAAGATCTAAATTCGAGTTTAGCCCAAGAAGTCAATTAATTACTGTTTTATTTTAAATAATAATTATAACAAGAAATTGCAATTAGAAAATTTGCAACTGAAATTATTATAGAAAAAAATTAAGGAATATAGGATGAGAAATAAAAATTGATGAATGAACGATGAGAAAATGAAGGATAAAAAATGAGTGATGTGGAATAAAGGATGTGGAAGAAGGATGGCTAGTAAAACATTTAAATTTAGGTATAAAGGATGAAAAAGAATTTAAAACTTGTTTTTTGATCTGAAAAAAATATATTTCAATTAAAATAATTTTAAAAAGATTTTTGTTATTAATTTTAACTTCAATTAATTTTTTAATAATATGTCAGCTTACGGTGAAATTAGTAACGTTTTAATTAATTCAATGAAGTCATCAACAGGTCATGTTTATTTTATATTTGCTTATGAATTTATAAACATTTTATAATCATAAATTTTACTTGGTCTACGTTTCTTACGTTTTTCTCAGTTAAAATAAAAAAAAGAACTTTAATTATTATTTTGCATTAAATTAATCCATTTACCCAAGCAACAATTAAGGCAAGAAATGGTACATAAAACCAAGAAAAAGTTACCAACCACCAAAACTATAATTTTTTTTCCCAATTTGTTTATTAATGAGTTTAATTAATATGTACCATACTTTTTTTTTGCAGAAATTCGCTCCTTCATATTTCTTATAATAACATATAATTATGACAAAATAAAATCTAATTTAGTAATTTTTATAGTTAATGAGAAAATTTTCCTTATAAATATTGTTGACCTGCATCTGAAAACATTCCGATCATTCACGTGGGCAATAAGCAAACCTCGAACGGCATTCCACTTATAAAATATCTCATTGGCAATCATTAACGTGTACAGAAATCAGAAATTAATTTAAAATATCATAGTTGTTTGAAACAAGTGAACACGTTTTAAATTTTTTTTAAAAATGTGAAAAAACGTAAAGTAATTCTTTAGTTTTCTAACGTTCTAGTTTGTAACGTTCTTCAATAATTTTGAATAGTTTTTTACAAGCTTCATGTTGTTAAGAAACGTTTAAGAAATATTGGGAATTGTCACGAAATGTTAATAACTACTTAAAAACGTTCAACAAGTTTGGGACCATTGAGAATTACTAATAAACAATAAGAACCACTAAAAAATGTTGATAGCCATTGAGAATTTTGATTATGAATTGTTTAAGAATGTTGGGAATTGATTTAGAAAGTTGAGATTTACTAAGATTCATTGAGAATTGTTAGGGAAACTTGTTAAATGTTAAAAAAACGTTAGGAACCACTAAAAAACGTTAAAGGTAATTGAGAATAGTTGAGAACTATTAAGAATTACTAAGATAAGTTAAAAACCATTAAGAAACGTTGACAATCTTTAAGTATGGTTGAGAATCATTGAGAATTCTTAAAAAATGTTAAGAATTGCTAAAAAACATTAGGAATTGTTGATAAACGTTCAGAAAGATTAGGAATTGTCATGATTTATTAAGAAAAACGTGAAGAACTACTAAGAAATGTTAATAGTAATTGAAAATGGTTGAGAACCATTGGGAATTACTAATAAATGTTAAGTTCTAAGAGAAAAGTTGAAATTTTTTGAAAATGTTTAGGAACCAATGAGAATTTTATAAAAATGTTGATAATCGTTTAAAAACGTTGACAATTGCTAAGAAACGTTTATAATTGTTGATAAAAGTTGAGAAATTGTCATAAAATTATAAAATTTGTAAATAATTGAGAGCTTTGTAATTTGTAAATGGTTGTAAATCGTTAAAAAATGTTAGAAATTAGGAATTAATGAGAGACGGTGAGAATTATTGAGAATTTTAATAAAATAATATGCAATATTAAGAACATAATTCTAATAAAATAAGTGTTGAAGATTAAATCGCCGGAAAAAAAAAATTTGAGCGTGTCAAAATGACTCAAAATTTTGTAAAATATTCAAAAAAAATCCTTGTTAACCCAATAAAATTGCAAAATCTTCCAATATTAAAAAAAAGTAATTAATAAAGAATAAAAACTCAGAAAAATATACTTTAGATTCGTTAAAGAATGTTAGGAATCATTTAGAAACGTTAAGAATGTCACTGCCACACCCCCAAAGACATGATTTAACAACTTTTACGCTGAGAATATAAACGTTAAAATTTTTTTACCACAGGCTAAATTTCAATTTTTTCTAAACGCACATTTAGATTCCGATTTTAATTAATTTCAAATTTTTTCCCTTCGAGCTATACAGATTGTGTTTAAATTTTATGATTAATGATAATAAAATGTGTTTCATTAAATCCGATTAAAATTAAAATCAAAATGAAGTAATTCAGGAAATAAAAATTATTATTATCACCATCCTAAATGGAAACATTATAATATAGCAAGAAAAAAAATTCTAAAAAAAGAGAAAGAAGTAGAAGAAGAAAGGGGAGATGAAAAAATTAAGAAGATGGAGAAAAAAATAAAGCTGAAAAATAAAAGGAGATGAAGAAGAAAATGGAGGCGGAGACAAAAACGAAGAGAAAAATTAAGAGGAGAGCCAAGGGGAAGCCAATGAAGGAATCATTGGGAGAAACAAATGGAAAAACAAAAAAGGAGACGATGGGAAAAACGAATAGGAAATGAAGCTGAAGAAGAAAGATGACAAGAAGAAGGTAAACTTTAAATGAAGTAAAAGAAGAAATAGAGGAAGAAATAAAAGATGCAAAAGAAGTGGAAATAGGAGTACTTTAAGTTATTTATTTAAATTTTTTGCAGATTAAATTTTATTTCGAGATAATAAAGTTGTTTGGTGTTTATTTAATGGATTATATAAGTCTGTGTGCATGGATTTAATTAAATTTCGAAAGGTAATTAGGAAATGTGCCATGTGAATCTTCACGATTTTCACATAAGTCTTACGCAAAACAAATTGTTGAGAGAGCATCTCATAATTAAAAACATAAACATTGTTCAATCTTAAAATTTAAGTAATCAAAAATTATTAAGTAATCAAAAAATATTAATTAATGGTAATTGTCTTTTAGGACAGCTGAAGTAGGTCAATCGAAATAACAAAAATTATTACAACTTTTAGTTGTTTACGTTGGTTACAATCTGCCACTCAAATTGATACGTGAGGAGACCTATGAAATATTATATTGTGCGCTAGCAATTAGGGGTATTGCAGAAAATTGATGAATACAAAAGATAGATTTTTAAAGGAAGTTTGAGAGAAAAGTTTTTATGACAAAGCTTTTAAATAAGATTAGGGTCATTAAAAACCCACATTTTCAATTAAAATTTAAATTATTTTTTAAGTTTGATTGCAAAAATTACAATTAAATTTGACGGCAATTGTTTACCAAATTTAGAAATCAATTTTTTAAATTGCCTTTCCATAAACAATTTTATATTTTTATTGCAGTTTTCAAATCACAATTATTATTATTGTTGTTGTTATAAAGTAGGTCTTCACTTGTAATTAGGTATGTTTTGGATCGAAATCACTTCGTAATTTTAAATAAAAATCACTTCGTTTCATTGATTTGTAGGTTAGAATTCGAACCCTGCAATTTGAAATTTAAACTCTTGGTCGAAATCACTGCTTTTCGTAATTTTTGCATGTTCATGATCTATTTTCAAGAACCAAAAAATCCGATGTAGGTTTTGAACCTCGTAATTTGTAGAAAACCCAACGAAACGTGAACGCATCTTGACCTTCTACTTTGGAAACAAATAACGAGCCAACAAAAAAAGAATAAAAAATTTAAAATACATTCCACGTATTAAATTAAAACTCGATGCAAACAAATCTATTCTCAGAACCACAAATTCTTCTTCTAGTACGTAACCAAAAGGTACGCTTCTTCTAAAAAGAGAATAACAAATGCATTTCAAATTAAAAATTTAATGAAAAATTGAATAAAAAAAATAAAAAAAAACCAATTGAATCAGAACGTAGTGAAACAATTGAATAAAAAAATTAGAAAAACGATTAGATCAACAAGTGTTTGATCAATCAAATCAAAAATTAATAATTTATGTAGTCAAATAAAGGAATCAAAAATTAGTGAATTAAATAAATAAAAACTTAGTCAATCAATTAACTCAAAACTTGGTAAAACAATTGATTTAAAAATTAGAGAAACAATTGAATAAATCAGTGGTTGAAAAAAATCGACAATTAATTGCCTAAAAACTTAGTCAAACAAATGAATAAAAATGAGACAAACAATTTAATCAACATGTGGTTAGTCAATTAAATAAAAAATTGGTCAATTAATTGTATTAAAACCTGGTCAAACAAATTAATAAAAAATTAGTGAATCGAATGAATGAAAACTTAGTCAATCAATTGACTAAATCTTGGGGAAACAATTGAATAAAAAATTAGACAAACAATTAAAGATCAAGAATCACAAATCCTAATTTACACAAAATTCTTAAATTCACAAAAAATAAATAAATGAGTAAATAAATAAAAATGAAAAAAGCTTCCTTCCAGTAAAGCTTTTGACCTACCGTAAATTCAATTAATCAACCAAGAAGATTTATTTGTGTTTCGGCACATGTACGTTTGAATAAATAGGTAATAAGGCCCAAATCAATTATTAATTGAATTAAACTACAAATTCCTTGAATTGTGCGCACCAAATAAATTAAATAAAAAAATCCACAAAAAAAACACAGGTAAACGCGCGCAATTCGAACGCTAGGCGTTCTTCGGCTTGGGCAACTCAACACTGAAACTCAGGTGGCATCTTAAACTCCAAGACAGGTAAGAGGGAGAAACAAGTTTTGTCTATTTATAAGCAGGTAAGTCATTGATACCACTACACACTACTTATTCACTCTTAAAATATATTTTTTTATATTCAATTTACCACGCAAATGAGTACTTTTTTTTAATTAATTTTGCGGTTGATACTTTTAAAGTGGGGATTGGTATACCTTTAAGGATTTGTTTATGGAAATGTTAGAATAAGAATTTGGGCTGATACAACTGTCCACTACCTTTCAAGTGTTGGGTTCGTCGTCTTATTCAGCATTGAAATCACTTACAGTAAAATTAATTTTTCAAGTTAAATTTAAATTTTCGCAATAAACAATGCAGGCAATAAAACTAATAAAATTAAATTAAAAACTTCTGTAAGGAAAGTTTTACTACCGCTCAAAAGTGAGAATTTTAAAAGCAAATCTTTTTACTGCTTTAAACCCATAATCCATTAGGATTATTACACCTCCAGGCTTTGACCCTTGCAAAAAGTAACACCTGGATTTAATTTTCGTTAAATCCTAACGAGTAGGCTTAGGAGAACTTAGTAGAAGTGTGATACGGCAGTTTCTAAAAAAGTGATAAGGTATAATTAAATGTGTAGATGACTAGATTAAATTAAATTTTATTGGATTGGCTTAAGACAACTTTTCGGCAGTGTGATTAAATTTTTAATAAAAGTATCATCTACCATAAAAGACGACCGATGTGTAATTTTTTTTTAAATAAATTTCCTGATTTTGTATCTGGTGTCTTAAACAATCCCTGCATTTATAGTATTATTTGTGGTTTTTGTAAACCATTAACCAAAATAGAGGATGGGTGGTATGACGAAGTATTTTTCCAAAATTTAAGTCCAAGAGCAGTTGATGATAAGATTCGCGATGATCTTATATATAGGTCGTAAATAGGATGGGGGATCAAACTGGTCTGAAAGCTATCTCCTCACGTTCACGTCAAGGATGTTGCCCATCACCACACTTTGCTTATAGTGGTATTGATGCAGGATAAAGAAAATCTGGAACTAATGACCAGGATGCTACTCAAAATATAAGAAGCTTAAAGCTGGACAGTAAACTAGGATAAAACGAAAGGGCATAAAAATTTTAACCAGCGGAAGAACAAAACCTGAAATAGAACACCGAATACACAATGCTGAAAAGTCATCGGGTGCCTAAACTCCATTCTGTGGGCCGAAAACATCTCGAAGAACAAAAAGAGACCACTCTTCAAATCAATACATAAAATAATCGAACTGTACGGATGTGAAACGTGGCCAGTAAACAAAGACAAAAAGGAAACTAAGAATCCTATACCTAAACTCCTGGCTTAGATCTGCTAGGAAGTCGAGGCTTGAAAAAGTACTGAATAAAGAAAGGAAGAGGATCCGTAAGATGAATGATAAGTTAATTTACGAGGAACAAAGAGAACAACGAGCGTAGTACAGTGAAGAAAATGTCAGATTCAAAACTAATAATAAACTAGACACTCAAAGAAAAAAAAAGGAAACATCCAAAGACAAATTGGATATACATATGTATGTCAGATATATATCAACGCGAAACCTAAACCAAAGGGAATGGAACAGTAGAGGCGACTGAAGACAAGAATTCAGAAGACGTATAACGCTATAGCCTGGATGATGATTTGTGAATTTTAAGGGTCGTTTTATAGGTAAGATATGGATTAAAAGTAAGATTAGAGATTAATTGTCTTACTTTTGTATTTTTTTATGCCAAAACGTTTACAAATTATTAGAATCGATTAGAACGAAAGTTGAAATGATTCATTCCGTTCGAATAAAGAGAAATTACAACGTTTTTTTAACAATCTGTGGAATGCTATGAATAATTTATTTCTTTCGGCTACTTCGACGAAGAAATATCGATTGGATATTTTTTTCCAGAAACGTTTATTAGGTTTTTCAATTAATGCTTGCGTTGAATAATAAATTTACTTTTTGACCGCTTCTTTAAATAAGGAAGAATTTAACAACAGTTTTCAACACGAGATAACAAATTATAATTTTGACCTTTGGACAAGAACAAATAAAATTATTAACCTCACAAATAAAATAAATAAATTATAAAATTTTTGAACTTATTTTGTCGGATAAGAATTCGAAAAAATTTGATAAATTAAGGTTTATAACAAAATTTTAATCAAAATTTTATTATTTGATTACAAAAAGTGCAATTTTCTTTAAAACGAATAATCGATGTGCTATAAATTTTGGTGATTCTCATCCGGTACTGGTGGTGGTGGTCTTCGCGGATCACGCAGCAACATTCCAAAGAACGGTTTCTCAGGTCGATGGCCGCCCAATACCCCCCTCGTCCGTTGTATTACTGACTAAATCAGTGTGTAAATAAGCCACGATAATAAAATGTTAATCGAGATTCGTCAGCCCAGCACCTGTACATCCATAAATGTAGGCGCAAACGTGACCTACGAGACACACTGGTCATAATAATTTGGAAAAACCAAAAATGCAATTTTTATATCCTACCTGCAACTTACATTTCACCCACCTCCTGTAACTCATATTTTGAACAGTAAAATAGTTTTTGTGTTGTAAATTATATTTGCTGTAGCAAATTATTTTTTGTACAGTATTAGAGCAGGGGTGGATAGGAAAACTTTTAAGGGATGTGTAATAAAACCTACCCTATTATTAGGAATGTTAAGCCGACCTTTAAACGTAATTTGGGCTTCTAAAGAGGCTTAAAATCTTCTTGGAATGGTCAAAAAGTTACAAGAACGGTAAAAGCATGAACGAGATTAAAATTGCGCTTTGGGGGATAAAGTACTGGGTGTCCTAAAAACATGTGGAAATGTGTTATATGAATTAATGTTAAGATTTTTTTTTATTAAAAATGACACAAAGTAAATGAAATATTTTTTTAAATGCTCAATTAAGACGCCATAATTAATTAATTAACACAGCAATTGAAAATAAATCTAAATAATAACTCGAGCTCTATTATCCAGCATTGCGTGCTTTTAAGTTTGAGCAACTGACTGGACGCGCGAGCTCCTCCTAGTGGAATAATTAGAGCGTTGCAACTCACAGACATCTAATGAATAACTTATGACAAACTGGATCTGGTTTAAAAGTAACGAAAGGTTCCATTCCGGAACGTAGCGCGATTAGAAGCTTATTACTGGAACTGGATCGTCTGTGCACCCAAAAATATCGAAATTCATCAAAAAACGGACGTGGCGTCGTTGTATTAACCCCGGATTTCCAGTACGAAGCGCTGCTACCGCTGAAACCCAATAATTGACAAATGTTTTCCAATTCGGTCGTTGTTAAATGCTCAGGGAAACAACCCGAATGCCAAATACCTCCTGTTCTTGTTACGACTTCACCGACTCTGGGACTAAAAAAACACAAAAACTGTAATTGGCGTGATGAAAAAATGCAAAATAATTTTTGTACTTATCATCGGGAGACAATAACAAAACACATTGGGCTTCATCTTCGTTGTCTTTGCAATCTTTAATCCCATCGCAGACCATATCATAAGAAATGCAACCCCTAAAATGTGAATTACATTAATCAAACAACTTCCGGTAAAGGACAAGCTTTTAGCCTGCTAAATGAATAAAGAAGAAGATAAACAATAATTAATACAGTATAATTAGGTAAAGAATTAATGATGTAGAATGAAAAATGATGATCAAGAATGGAAATTGAATCGGGATTAGAATTGTTATCAAGTAATAACGTTGTCATGAAAGAAGTTATCAAAGAAGAACGTTATCAAGGAAAAACGTGATAAAGCTTTAATTAGGGGAAGAAAAAAACTTTTGCCAAGAAAACAATTTGTCAAGAATGAACATTGTTAAGGAATAACGAAGAAGGTAAGATGAGTGGCGCAAAACAAAGAAGATAGCATTAAGCAGATGATTAATGATAAAGACGAAAAAACGAAGCAAGAAGAAGAAAAATCTGTTAACCCATCGTAGTCCACATGAAAAAAAAAAAACACAATCACAAAAACTAGTTAAAAATAGACTTGCAGCCTACTGAGAAAAATGACGAATAAGGAAGAAAAAGAAAAATAAAGATAAAAAGAAACAAAAAAAAAATAAAATTCAATTTACTGTCCACATTTAAATCTCCCTTCAGCGCATTGGCAATTGGTGACATTTTCATCGCTGCGATCCCAGCAATTCCTAACTCCATCACAAATTTTTGCAGAATCCGCTAGTTGCAGGTACGCTGCGCAATTGCATTTTTTCGGTTCATCCGAGGCATCACCGCAATCATCTATGCTATCGCAAAATTTGCTTTTTTTCACGCATTTGCCATTCGAACACCTCATCTCGTCCAAAGCGCAAACTAAAATTTTTCCTCCACATGAACTCCTTTAACTTGGGTGCGGAGCTCCGCTTGTTACCTACCGCAACTCCCCGCCAGAGCGCAATCGCTCCTCACCTCGGCGCACAAGTTTGAATCTTCATCGCCGCCGCTTCGACAGTCTTTAATTCCATTGCAAATTTTTGTTTTCTCGATGCAATTGCCTAATTTGCACCTAAATCCGCCTTCTGGACAATTTTCAGGTTTCAAATTGCTTAAAACCTCGGTTCCTGGTTAAAAAGAATTGTCAATAAATTTACGCGTTTAAATAATTAGTTAATTAAAATTGGTAGCTCACGAAATTTTGGTTCAAGCCTCCAGGGTTCGATCCCTGTGTTACAAACGGATATAAGTAATGAAATTTTTAAATTTACGTGTGATTTGAAAAATGTCTTGTTTAATTTCTGAGATGCTGTTTAAAGTTGTGGAGGACGCAAAGCTGCAAGGACCGCGTGTCTCGTGGAAAACTCCAGCGGGATAAAAACCGTTTCCCGAGTCGCAAACAACGCAACCGCTCCAAGATCGCGTCTCGTTAGTAACCTGTTGAAGTTGCTAAATATATTCATTTGTTTTTTTTTTGCACATTTTATTTTATAAAGTGGATTTTGAATAAAAAATTTTACGCACTTTACAGTCAGGAGGTGGAATTTCGGAGCGTTTGAAACATCTGGAAAGAGGCGTGCAATTTTCCACTGGTCGTAGTAAAATTGTTGTTGATGTAAGGTTTAGATCACGCCCGATTGCTACGCAGACTTCTTTATAACGTACGAAATCGCCTCTGAAAAATACAATTGTAAAGATTTTTAATGGATAAAGGAGGAAAATATTATGAAGAAAAACGTTAAATTATTTTGATATTTACCTGCGTTGAAAGTGTAATGGCCTAACATATCTCGAAAACTCAATTTTTGCTTCCAATCTAAGCAAAACGGCATCACTGTGTCCAACCTGAATAGTATCCACGATTCTAATAATCTGCTCATGAGGTCCTGTAATGTCCAAACGTCTTGCTCCTAAGACCACAGCCAAATAACGCTTATGCAAGCTGAAAATCGCTACAATTATTTTCCATAAAATACAAACGCTCGAGCAAATTTTACTTTGTCATTCCTTTGAAGCAATGAATAGAAGTCAGGACCCAATTGAGATTAATTATCGTTCCGGTGCATTTGAATTCACCATCTGCGTAAACGTCGGCGTTCCAGGGTGCAAAATACAACTCACTGGGCGCATTCAATTTATCCTCCACGCCTAAACCGTGATTGAAAATGGAAACGTTGGAGCATTGTACGTATAAAGCGTTGCAAGTGGAGTTTTGTAAGGTTGGAAGGTTTTGCTGCAAAGGAAGGTTATTAGGAAAATATTAGTTTCTTTGCATTAAAATTTTCTAAATAAACTTTTGAAGTATGACAATCGACATCGATATAATATAGTCGGCCACGATTCAAAAGGACATGGAAGAGGTCCTGTCATAACTTCGTAATAACATTCGTGGTATACGGAACAAGGTTTCCGACCATTCCAGGTTACGCCTGCCCAACCCTATTTCAACTTTTTATGTGTAGCAATTATTTACAAGTTTTTTTTAGGTTTTCCTTGAGTAAATATTTGAATTATTTATAAATTGAACTAAGGTTTTTCAACGTTGAAAACTTTTCTCGCATTAGAAAGTTTACCTGCGTTTGTACGTAACCTATGCTGTTTTTTTCTGCTTTTAAAAGTTTATCTGGAAGATTTACTTGCGTTTGAAGGTTTACCTGAGTGGAAATATTTTTATTTGTACTACCTGCATGTTTATATGTGTTTCCTGCGTGTTTATTTGTAATGGGGCATCATTGACGAGAATTTGTAAATATTTTTCATAATCGCTGAAGCCCAAAGAAACGCAGACATCTGCGGCTGTTTTTCCTTCAATGTTGGTGAAGTTTCCACACATTGGTTTCCAAATTCCTGCGTGGTTATATGTTAAAACGCCTTTGGTGTTTAAAATGGGTCTGTTTTCTGGATCTAATTTTATTTCGTATTCTTTTGTTAAGGCGACTGAAAAATATAATTAATTTGAAAAACTTACAGGGAGGAGGTTATATGGTTGGTGTTAGGTCTCGAAGGTAGTAGTTACTACGCTACTACTACAAATCACAGACGTACGCAGCCTAACATCTGCAAATCTTAGAACTTACCACTTCCTAGTCTTAGAGAAACAAGGCATGACACTACAAAAGAGAGAAACAACACCCGAACTAACAATGGATTAAATTAACTTTGAGTCTCTTAGAAACATAATCAACAAAAAGACTATTTCAAAATAAAAGCAAAATTCACAATAAACATACCAAAAAGGTAAATAGTTAACTAAGGAGATCTAAATATCAAAAAAAGTTGATGGTAACTACCAAACAATAGCACAAGTTGCAGAATTTAGATACCTAGGTATAACAATCACATGATACCAGAATCATATACTATTTTGGAATAATTTGAAAAAATCTAAGGTACCATTTTGTAGACTGGTACGGCCTATGACTTTAATATAATAATTTTGGACTCAGTATGAAGCACCTATTGTTTCCCAAATAAAATTATTTTTGATCATCAGGAATTTTTTTGATTTATTATTTAATAAAAACTTACAGCAATCCCATTCATCTTCATTGAAATCGCAGTCGACTTGATTATCGCATTTTTGTTCAATTGGAATACACTTTTCACTAAATCGGCAATAAAAACGTCCATCACTGCAATAATCTGAAATTTACGAAAAAAAACATTTTGTATTTATAAAACTCCATTTCCTTGAGTACGTCTTGTTTTGTTTCAGTCTTTCAGGAATGTGTGCGCTATTGTTGTGTATAAAATATACAGCAGCAGCTGTCTTTCGGACACAATTTAAAATATCTTTTTAAAACCAGAAAATTTTATTGTGACAAAGTGCCACAATTTACGACTTTCCTTACTTTATAATGTACACATTGCATTCGAAATGTTTGTGCATTTATTTTTAATGCCCTTTTTTTCAACATAAATTTATCGCCGCAAATTATCACAAGAAGTGGAATTGTTCCAATTGAATTAAAAACGACGGACTACAGTTGCTACTTGCCAAATAAATTAAGACATAAATTAATCTCTTATGAACACCCACTGCATATAAATCTTCTATTTAAATAATTTTTGTCTCTAAACTAAGCTTAGAATATCAAAGTTTCGGGTTCGATTCCTAGCACCCGCTATTCTATTACTATTTGTATCATAGTCGCCTGTGAAAAATTCTTTTAATTTTCCTTACCACAATCCTTTTCATCGGTTAAATCCTTACAATCGGCGTGTCCATCACAAATGGCTTGAGGATGTGTGTTTCTTAAATAGTCAGCACAGGTGCAGGACGATTCATCGGTTCCATCCTGACAATCCACGACGCCATTACATTTCTTTTGAGCATCGATGACCTCCAACATCCTAGATAAAACAATCAAGGTTATCCGCTAGCAAACAACGTTTTATCTCGCCGCTAAAACGCCAAGTTTTATGCGCAATTGTGTAAATAATAAAGATAGTGCAGAGAAATCCACAGAGTGTGTGTGGTAGTAAAAGGCAGATACTAACTTTCCACATAAAAATCGCTCGGTTTTAACAGGCTCCATTTTCGTCGCGTTGAAAGATTCATCTGCGGTTTGTGCAGCTCCCAAAGTTATGAACTCGCTTCTATCAGCAGGACTTGCAAATGAAGTGTCGTTTTTCTTTTCATTCCCATTCAACATATCCGTTATTGGATGCGTTTCCATTTTAAACGCTGTTCTAGTCTTGTTATCCGATAACTCTCCTGCTGCTGTCGACGTTGGATTTTCTGGGGTTTCTACATTGGATCGAGATAAGTCATCTTGGCCTAACATTATATGCCTCATGGCGTGCTTGAACAAAGACGAAAAACCCTTGTGCTTTTCACAACCCATTTCATCATCACCGTAAAGACAATCCACAACTTTATCACATCGCCTTTTCTTTGGTATACATTTGTTAATAGTTTTACACGTATAACCAGGACAATGGTGTAACGGTTTACGCTGAGGCAACATCACATCCTCTATAAGAAAAGTACTAAATTATTAACTTTTCTGCGAAAGAAGGTTTAGTACTTAAATGCAATGCGTTCTTGCACTTTTAACGCCAATATTTGTTAGAATTATAAAAAGCACTTACTAGCGTGCTCATAAATCCAGTCACGATATATGCTGATCCTAGTATAAACTCCCGGCTCATTAGGTCTTGCACATCCCTCTCCATGGCTTACAATTCCAGCCAAATACCACTGATCGGGGTTATTGGGATTGCGACAAAGAAAAGGACCTCCACTATCACCTTGACAAGCATCTTTGCCACCTTCCAATAACCCTGCGCAAATTTCATTTCCATCTGCGTCTTCTTTATGTTTGCAATTTGGAAGAACGGGTACTTCCACTTCACGCATGTGGTCAGCTAAAATGCAAAACTAATTGACGACGCTACTTATAAAGAATCAAGTGTTTTTTACATAATTGCGCATCGATGTTAAATTTTATTTAAATTATGTTGCCTAAAATGAAAAAGAAGACAGGAGAAGTGAAGAAAGAAGAATAAAGATAAAGAAGCTAATAAAAAACGAAAGAGAAAACGGACAAAGAAGGAAAAAGAAAAAAAATGAA
>JARJDX010044633.1:0-12633 GCA_030264735.1 Gymnusa sp. GC000175
ACCGATAATATCAAAACAGCTCGAAAAACTATTACTAAAAAAATTACAACCCATCATCTCCACCAAAGAACTGATACCAATTCTTCAGTTTTCAAAACAAGCATAGCATATTGGATCAAGTGCATATAATCAATGAAGGATGCTAGAGGACAAAAAAATATGCTCAATGATCTTTCTAGATAGGTCAGAAGCTTTCGATAAATTTAGCACAAGGCCCTATTTATAAACCAAACAAATTTCTACCAAAGTATTACGTTAAAGTTAAAGAAAGTGGAGCTGCAATAGCTCAGGGAAGTGTCCTTGGGCCCGTCCTCTATCTGCTCTACAGAGCTGTTATACTAGAAAATATAAATTCAGCAACATTTGCAGACCACACTGCATCCTAGCAGGAGACAATAAAAATGACTACAAAAAAAAATACAGCAAGCCAGTGATCAGATAATCCTCTGGGTCAAGAAATAGAAAATCAATTTAAATGAGGCAAAATTAGTGCACATCAACTTCACCTACAAAAACTTTGAAAACCCAACTCCCATCATCCTAAATGACAATCAAGTCCATTGCGAAAATTCAGTAACATTTGCAGACCACACTGCATCCTAGCAGGAGACAAAGAAAATTACTACAAAAAAAAAATAACAGCAAGCCAGTGATCAGATAATCCTCTGGGTCAGGAATTAGAAAATCAATTTAAATGAGGCAAAATTAGTGCACATCAACTTCACCTACAAAGACTTTAAGAACCCAACTCCCATCATCCTAAAGGACAATCAAGTCCATTAAGAAAATTCAGTAAATACCTAGACATGACCCCAGATACCAAATTAAGATGAAATAAACACATAAAAAGAATAATTGCTTTGATTATAAAATATAGAAAATTATATTGGCTATTGAGTCGGAAGTCCAAATTTTCAGAAGGTACCAATTTTAATCTACAAACAAATACTGAAACCGATCTGGATATATGGAATTAAACTCTGGGGTTACGCTAAGCAGTGTCATATCAGTAGAATACAAACCTTTCAGAATAAAGGGCTACGGAACATTGTAAATGCCGAGTTGTAGGCATGCAATAGCGACATCCACCAGACTTGGGCATTCAGCCAGTAAAATATAGATGTTACATAAGCCTAAGAGAATGAAGAGAATAAAAACTCATGAATTGGTGTAAACTGTCTTAAAGCAGGTGCTTAAGCAAAGAGTGTAACTATTAAGAAGATTTTAATGTGGGTGTGTGCACAAGGACACCGATGGGAAATTAGGACTATCAATAAGTAGTTTTAGGAGTTTAGAAATAAATTAATAGTTCGTCATTTATGACCAGTTTTAAACAAAAATAAAGAGAAAAATTTCTTGCAAAATTTATGGATCTCTAAGAAGATGAATACAATACATTCCTGAAGTAGCTAGTAGCCAGTAGGCGTCCTCACTTTTAATACATTTTTTTGTCTTTACAAAACATTTCAAACATTTTGATTTTTTTTACGAAAATTACAATCCCTAGTGAAGTTCAAAAATTATTTACGCTTAGATTCGATTGAAATTTTACTTATTATAATTCATTTAGCAATTTATTTTATTAATAAATTAATAAAATGAATCCACGCTCTGTTATCGTCATAAAAATTTACCCAAGGAAAACAAAAATAATATTTATACCTCACCTAGCAGCTGGTAATTTAATTAATTAAACAAAATTTATCTCACATATGCGAAATATTATTACATAAAAATGTTAACTAGTAATTAGTTTAAATCTCAAACAGATGAATACAAATTTAAACATATTTAAGGAAAACAAAAATTTATTTTTAGTATTATTTAGAGAAAATCTTAAAAATTTTGTAAATACATAATTAGTATTAAAATGTATTAATAAATTAAGTTATAGTTATAGTTTATTCCACAAATTTAAAATAAAAATACAAATGTAACCTATAAGAGCTGCATGGTTACTTAACGTTTTGAAAAAGATTTTGTACTTTAAAGCTATTAAAATTAAAAAGTGGAAAATATATTTAAAAATTAAAATTTTAGATAAATTTGGTTTTAATTTTAATGTATGTAAGGTAGGCAAATAAAAACAAAAACAAATAAAACGCTCACCTGCTCTCATCAGTGTCTAATGATTTTATTGTTGATTTTTTCCAAATATCTTTTATAAGGTACCTTATCTAATCTCAAAATTAAATATCTAATTGTCAGCGTATACACATTGAGATCTAATAAAGTGCAAACCTAATATTTATATAGATGATTAATTATATTATGGTTAATTTTAATTATTCATATACACATGTAGAAATGTTGTTGCAGACTCAACAACAACGTACAAAGATAAAAAAATTTCCACATGGAAATTAAACGTGCACGAGTTCGGGTTACATTTTCATAAACTCAATGAAGTAGTCAAAAAGTAATTTAATAAACATTAGTTAATACAGGGTTATATAAAACACAAATCACATTTTAGTTTTGTAGTAATCTTCGATTTCATTTCTGCAATTATTTGACCATTTCAAATTGGCATCAATCGTTGCAAGCGCCTTCACCAAAACTTCTTTCATTTCAGCTTCCAATTCATGAGTCTTAATAAAATCGGCCATCTGAAACATTATTAAATAATTTACGTGTAATTAAATACAGATTATATAAATTACCATTTCCCTGTGATTTTTGGAATATATTTTTGTGGAAACTTCTCTTAACATGTTGGATAATTGTTTGAAATTAAATCTAAAAAAAGCAGTTTAAAATTATAGTGTGAATAAGTGAATTTGTGGTTGGTTTACTTGGTTTTGAAATCTTGGAAATTTTGTAGGAGGAAACTTAGTGCTTCGGTTGCTCCTTCGTCAGATTTTGTGTAAACTGATTTCATTGCGTTAATTTTATCGCTGCTCTCTAATTCATAATGTGCTTCTGAATCAATTACCATATTTAAGACTCTGAAATATTTGTTTGGGATTATTTTCAAGCAGAAAATTTTAACTTTCTCAAAAGGGGAAAGTAAAATAATCGTGCAAAAAAAATTGTGACATTTTAACGTTCTTTACGCCAGAATGCACTACTTATTTTTGCATTCAAACTGCAGGCACGATTGCAAAAAAGTCCCATTAATACATTCGCGAAGTTACACGTTTTCACAATTTACAATTTTACAATTGGTTTTTATTAATTGATAACTTTTTGCTAAGATTTATGTTTTTTGCTAGCCATCAAATTTCAAGTACTTTAAAGTGATTGTGGAAGTGAAGTGATATATCGTACGTATGGCCCTTTTTTGAGCGAAAGAGTTCGTTTTCCGATGTAAACAGAGTCTACTTTCAGCCTATTTCTTACGTCTTTACTCTGAGTAATAGGGCAATGCAAATCCCAAGCACTCTACTGCCAAACGCATGTAATAAAAATGGATCCTAACGAAATATTTATATATGGTTGGTTAAAACCAAATGTCTCTTAGTAATCGTGTTAGATTAAAGGTGTCATGCGCATAGCTTCTATCATTCTTCACGTACGTGATAAATGATGTAATATCTATTAGCTAAATTTTTTGAAAATTTCGAAAATTATAAACGCAATAGGAGCGTGCGTGGTATTGCCAAGTTTTCGACAAGATCTTTTATTAACAGACAAAAAAAATGTATCGCAATGGTTTTCACTTTTTTTTGAAAAGGGCACACAAACTTTAAAGCTTAAAAATAATTTAAACCTGTTTCTAAGTACTTCATCCTTAGCACAACCAAACGCATTAACAATTCGTTTTTTCTCGTTAGCTTTCGTTTTATCAGAGCGGTATTTATTGTAGAGATAAGTCCATTTGTTTTGCAATGATTCCAAACCCATTAGGCCTTCACAATAAACAGGAGTTTGCAACTCTGGCTCAATAGTTTTTGCTGCAACTAACAGTTTTCCCCATTTTTCGATGCAGTCTTTATCTCCAATACTGCACATTAAATGAATGGCTTCCTCTTGATTATTTTCATATGGTTTCTTGAGCAATTCTTTTACATTTTCCTAAAAAATAAACGTTTAGCGAAAAATTTTTGTTTACAAAATTATTCTTACAGCAAACTTGGAATATTCATTGGAATTTCGCAAAATTGTGATTAATTGTGGAAGGTGTTTTTCGGCAGTTGCCAATGGGATGGGATCTTGTTCGTTTTTAATGTATTGAATCAGATTTAGAGGAACAAGGAAATTTAAGTAATCGGATTGAGCTAGCCTAAATGCGTCATCGATGAGTTGAGCTCTGTTCATTGGATCAATAACTGTATGATCTCTCATAAGTTGATCAATAATTAAATACCAATTAGTCACATCATAATTGACTCTGTAATAACCTGAAAGCATATAAATTTAAGTTTTATTTTAAGTAATGATAAGTAATTTAATGCACCTGTCTGTTTCTTATTGAGAATAAGCCAGGAATCTTTGGATATATCAGTATGTACTTCATGCGTTTTATTAGTCATCCAGAAAGTTGGGAAGGTATTTTGAAAATTATCACCGACGGTTGCGTTGTTAATTGGAATTACAAACAATTCAGGTTCATTTGTTCCATTTCCTCTTAATAAATAGCGATGCTAAAAAAATCATTTGATTTAAACACTTTTGGGTATGAATCATTTTTTTACTTGTTCTAAAGTAACGGAATTGGTATTATAATTTCTGGTGGCTGTAACTAATGGAAAACCCTTTTGCCTATGCCACGTTTCCATAATATCGCGAACTTTCAAATTTCCTAAATGTGTGATTTTATCTTCAGTTGCAGCATATTGCATAGCGTCGAATAAATCATCTGGAGTAGCCGAATTGTATTGCCTATAAAGACATCAAAATATTGCTAATTTTTAAACATATTTTTATGAAACTTACATAACGTTTAAATATTTAGTAAGTCCATTTCTGAAAGTAGCTGGTGATAACATGTGTTCCATCATTCGGATTACACAAGAAGCTGAAAACAATAATGCAAAATTTTTGGCAAATAAATTTTATATGTTAACAACCTTTTTCGTAAGAAATTATATCGAATAAACCCCAAATATCATAAGGTTTTTGAACTGGGGTACTCATTGGTCTAGTATTGTCAAGAGAATCCTCTAAAAAGGAATTTTGATAGGAAAAGACAAATTGTTCCATTAATCTCCACGAGGGTTCTAATACATTTGTTGCAAAACGTGCGAAATACGTTGCAAATCCTTCATTAAGCCACAAAAATTCCCACCATTTTGGACTGACCAAATTTCCAAACCATTGATGACCATATTCGTGTGAAATTATATGAATCACACCTTGTTTTTCTGCCAAAGTGGATGAATTTTGATTCCATAGCAAAGCATTTTCCCTGAAATAAAAAACATAAATTTTTCCCTACCAATTTTACGCATAAAATTAATTTACTGGTAAATAACCAATCCCCAGTTTTCCATCGCACCAGCCATAAAGTACTTGTCGGGTATTCCTATTTGAGTCATTTTTCTCAAAGGATATTTCACCCTAGTGAAATTTTCCATAGCTTCTATAACTAAGCTGCTGCTGTTCACCGCTAAATCTCCATCACCATTTTGTATTCTTTGCTTTGGACCGTAAACTAAATGATTTCCTTTTTTAACGTAATCATAATCGGATACCACAAATGCTAAGAGGTAGGTTGACATAGGAACTGTTGTTTCGTATATGTCCAGATATAAAGGATCATCACTGTAAGTAAATTGACAATAGTTTAATAAAAATCTTACTTTTGGATTTAAGAAACATGATTGATCGTTGTGAATGTTTCGCTTGCCATTGCAAACCTTGTGGGAGGCCTTCAAATATCACTACAAAGGCAAGTAAAACGCTGACAACAACTCGTTTCATAAAATTAACGAGAATATGCAGTGTTTTAGTGAACAAAAAACAAAAATAGGTGGTCAAATGCAACGAAATAAAACTTACACTAATGTTTCAGAAATTTCCATGTTAGAAATTGAATGATAATCTCCTGTTCTTTCAATACCTAATTTAAATGTTGCTTTAAGTGCTGGTTCGTCAAAGCATGGAAAAGCTTGCCTTGCATAGGTAGGTTCAAAGTGGGTAGTAGCTAGCCACCTAAAAATAAAATCCAAAGATAAAATTAAAAGTAACATGAAACAATAATTTTTACTTCTCCGTTCCATTTTCGTCAGTGTATTTTGCCCTATAAAATCCTTGATTGTCTTCTTTTAGTTCCGCTCGATATTTTATCCTAATTTCGAGCTCCTCCCCAATTTGAAAATTTTCTAGTAATTTTATTATTAAAAAGTTCTTTTCTCCTCCAGTAGTATATTCATCAATAGGAATATCTTGATCATTTGCCACTCTCGAGACGTAGACGTAATCAATATATAACCTATCAGCGTGCATAGTTATTACGTTTGTGTTATTAACAGCAGTCACAAACACAAAAACATAGCCTCTCGTTTCGAAATCTTCAAAATTTGGTGCGACTTCAATATTGTAATGCGTTGGAATTACGGTCAGTGGTAATCTATAATCGTCATCGTCTTGCCTGGGGGTTGCTACTCCCTCATTTGGCCAGGGATAATCCCCAAATGCCAAGCTGCTTACGCTAAGAACGACGTAGAAAAGTTTCCACATCATTCTGAAAATATCAAATATAACATAATACAATTTATTTCAATTTTTTTAATAATAATAATAACAAAACTTGCCTGAAATCGTGTGCTTTAAACAATCAAAATGAAAACAATAAATTTTCAAATTAGGACAAGTGTATTTAATACTCGATTTTATTTAAATTTATGACACAAATCTACAAAGATAACTAAAAAGAACTTTAATCAGATTCAAATAATTAAGAATCGAACTTGATAATAGTATTAAGTACAAAAGGATTACAGGTTGCTTAATAACTTTGATTATTTTGTACTTAATATCGTTATCAAGTACCATTCTTATTTATTTTTTGAATCCTTTTGTTTGATAGATAATGATCGTAGCTTTAAGTGGCGATAATGTCGGCTTTTTCATCATTGTAAGCGATTTTTCTTATTTGAAATGGCCCATGTTCAGCCCGAGGGTGGACATCCGCCGGACATATTACGGCCTGCAATGCTGTTATCTCGTCGAAGTGAACATCGTTGTTGATCCGTGCCATTGTAACACATCAGTCTCTTCTCCTAAAGAAACTTAAAAAATTACTCTCATAGGTATTCTTGCAGTTGCGAAATAAAAGCAAGGATTAAGAGGCGTAAAATTCGGTTGAAAACGTTTAAAAGATATTGCTTTGTTTGTGGTCACTCTCAAAACTTTCAGTTTAGCTTTAAGCTCGGAGTTGACAAAAGGATATTTCTAATATTACTTCATTCCTTCAGGCTTGTTTTGTTCTTGTTCATTTTGGGTTAAAGTTTCAAGATCTTCCAACTTTATCCTTTAAATATTTAAACTAATTATAAAGTGGAATAAAACAATTGATTACTTTTAATACTAATTTGTCATTCGCCAAATATGTTTACGAAATACATAACAGCACATTTGAGTTTCCAAGTAAAATTACTTACTCTAGTTGCCTAGTTAATCAACGCACACGACGTGCGTTTAATGTTATAAATTCCACGTTAAAATGGTTGAGAAGTAAATTTAAATGATAAATTGCTGTAAAGCAGAATGTTCAATTATTTTCAATTTTTTTCGCTACAACATTTTATTATTCCAGAAAGAAAAACAAAAACTTTTATGTCGATGTAAATTTTGGTTCAAATTAAAACTCAATGTAGCCTAACGAAAATCAAAATTTTATTCATAATTTGTTCGGATTTTATTAATTTAGAATGCCATTTTTACATTTAATATTTAAAAAAATGGCTTCAAAAATATTATTTAATGATTGACTTAATGATGTGATTTAATGGGATCAATAAATTTATCTAGATATACTACTAGTATATTTTAAAAATATTTATTGATAAATAAAACAATTTACGCAATTATTATCCAATTTTGATTTTATTATAAGCAATTTATGTACAAAACTGTACTTAAATATTTTTTTATAATTCTATCAATAAATAAAAATGTTTTGCGTGGCTTAAATAGATTTTCTTGTCAAATAACGTACAATTTATTATTATTTTACTGACATTCTAGTCCATATCAATAATTTCATTTTTTTAATTTTGTAACAGTGTCTTATCACTGTACAGAATCTGATGGGCTTGATTTTTAGTCAAATTCTAAATGTCCTTATTGTTATTGGTACCTAATAGTTTTTTTATTATAATTTTTTTTTACTTTCGCGTTTAACCCTTTTACTGCTAAAGGCGTATATATACGTTTTTAATACCTATTACAAAATATAAGGAAGCTCTGTATACGATAAAATTTAACGTATTTTGATGAAAGAAAAATGGCGCAGTCGGTAAGATTGTAAGGATAAAAAGCAAATAAAAATCTTCCAAATTATAATAAGCCCTTCAGTCAAAGGGTTAAGTCGCGTATTTTTATTGGTTGTTGCCAACGTTTCGCTCGCCATTGCAGGGAGCTTTCTCAAGGCAGTAAAGCACGATGACTCGAGACCTTGTTCGGGTGTGTATGGCTATATAGGATAAAAAATTATTAGTGGAAGTGGGAGTTTAATGATGAAAACAAATATTTCCAGGTGTTGGAGATTTCAAAACCATTGTCACGATTTAAGTTAAGGGGATCACAAATTTTGCGCTTCTTATAATGAGGGATTATAGATAATGACTTCACATTAGTAAATTTAATTTGATGATCTGTTTTGAAGGAATGTTCGGTCAAAGCTTAGCCACCGATGTTTTTAAGAAGTACCGCCCCCGTTGATGCTCAATTATGTGTGTCCTAATTTGCCGTTTGGTCTCGCCAAATTGCAAGACAATTGACTTGATAAAATAAGGGATTTAAAAGAAATTTTTTTTCCTTCACGCTGTTTGTTAAATTAGAAATTTTGGAGTCCGATTTGAAAATGATTTTTACATTGTATTTACATCGACTCAAGTCGCGAAAGTTTAAATTCTAGTTTTTTTTATTATTTATGGTTTAAATAATATATGTTTGGTAAATTTGTTTTTCTCTTATGTCCGGTTTCAAAAACAATTAATAAATCATTGGATAACTATTTGTAAATTAAATTTATTTATCGAATAAACAAGTGGATAAAAAATTGCGTATTATAAAGCAAATCTACCAATTAAATAATTATTTAAGGAATAAATCTAAGTTTTCAAATAAAATCATAGTTTTTCGCCGTTGCATGGTAGTCGCCAATAGGTGGCGCTATTATTTGTTAATTCAGAATGGTCACTATCGTGGTCGACACTGGACCCAGTAGGTGAACTAACATCTGACATGAAAAATATAATAATCGTCATACAATATACAATCAAAATATAAAAATACACTTAAATTTAACCTAGCCTATACTTGTGGCTTTTAATTGTCAAATTTTTTAGAGAATAAAATTTACTTGACAGAAAAATGAGGGAATAATTTACTTCAGTAATTTATTAGCAAATTAAATTTATTTATTGCTTATAATACGCAATTCTAGGAACTAAATTAATTTATTAGAAAAGTAAATTGTATTTAGGAAATAAAGAGTTTTATGAAAGTTTTATGAAAACTTTATTTTTTTTTAGAAATTCATCTTGTTTTACTTTAACATTTACAGTCGGAGTTTAGATGTCAAGCTCCAGGTTTCGTACAAGCGTATTGGTGGTCGTTCCAAGTTGTATTTGATCTTGCAGCTTTCACTTTGCCAATTTTTGGCAGTCTGGTATTGTTCATCCTGTCAACATGATCTTTCCACTCACGTCTCCTGTTTCGGGCTCATTTGAATATATGTAAGATATCCAACTGTGATCTAGTGTCTACGTTTACTATATTATGAATCGACTTTACGGGAAAATTCTAAGAAATATGGTAGAAGACGAATGCGACTTAATGAAGATCAAAGAAACATCAGGTTTCTGAAGTTGTAGGTCATGCATGGGCCACATATTCAGCCTAACTACAACAAAATAATTTTAGTTTTTGCTATGTGTTTTCTACTTCGTCTTCTTCTTGTATTTTACATTCTTTGATTTTTCTTCTAGTCTTAGATGATAAGAGTATCTTGTTCAATTATCAGATAAAGATTCTATATCAAATTTGTTAATGCCTTCTGTAGGTTTTCTCTTTTTTTCTGCAAAGTGGCTGTAATTTTTGCCAGTAAAAGGCTATGGTGGGTTCCGGAATTAGCATCAACGTTCTAATTTCCTGGATTATGCGGAAATAGATATATCTGTTTGTGATTACAAAGTCTATTATGGATTTTTGTCATAGTGCAAACTAAAAGGTGAATTTGTATTATAATTTGTGAACAAAAAAGGTGATTATTATACTTAGTTCATTTTTCGCTCATAGCTGGATTAGTTGCTTCTCATTTTCGTTTTTACTTTCTTCGTTATATCGTTTTTTTTTTTACGCTTACTTTTGCTTCACTTTCTCTTCTGGCCTTCAGATATATCTGTTTGTGATTATAAAGTCTATCATGCATTTTTGTCATGTTGCAATCTCAAAGGTAAATTTGTGTTATGGTATAAGGGGCCAAAAAGATGTTATTTATTCTTAGTTCGTTTTTCGCTTATAGCTGGGTTAGTTGCTTGCCATTTTCGTTTTTGCTCTCTTCGTTATATCTTTTTTTACGCTTAATTTTGCTTCATTTCCTCTGGCATTCAGATATATTACAAAGTCCATCATGGTTTTTGTCATGGTGCAATCTTAAAGGTGAATTGGTGTTATGGCTTTTGAGGCATATTTATTCTTAGTTCGTTTTTCGCGTGTAGATGGATTAATTGTTTGCCATTTTAGTTTTTGCTCTTTTCGTTATATCTTTCTTTTTACGCTTAATTTTGCTTCATTTCCTCTTCTGGCATTTAGATTCGCAAGAATTATGACTTCTTCTTGTGCACTAAGACTGTCAAGCACTGTTTGTAAGTTTTAATAGAAAGTATCTATTTCTTTACTGGGTTTGATGATGTTGGCAGCGTAGACGCTTATCAGATGTGTAGACTTTATACTTTTAAGTTTGTTAGTTTTTTAGAATACTTTCATATATGTCTTTTGTGTCGATGATGTTATTTTTGAACTTCTCGTGAAGTAGCATTCCAACGCCTAAAGTTGCGCTTTCGTTTTTATATTTACTACTGTATAATTATAAGAAGATACTTTCCGTACTTAGCATTTCCATTTTTCTTTCTCTTGGTTTCCGAGATGGGAGAGTTCAATTTTGTGTTTTCTAATCCTGCCCGAGGCTAAATTGTTATTACTTTAAGTACCGCATTTTTTCGTAAGCAGATAGCTGGCCTCGCTTTGGAACTTTCCTCTTTTATCCGGGCTTTAGACCAGCTGCGGTCAACTCAATCTACCCAGTTTTCTCGCAGGCAGAGTTAATTATATTGGTAATAAAATATATTATAAATCCGCTTCCTCGAGGCGTCCCTGGAAACGGATCCAAAATATAATGCTTGTCAATCTTTAGATTCCAATACAATTTATTTTTGGACGCGGCTAATCCTATGACTACTTCTTTTACATTTTTTTTAAAATATTACTAAAATTTACTCGGTGAAAATTTATTAGAGTTTCATTTCTGTATTAAAGTTCATGGGTGTGGTTGTAGCTTAGTGGGCCTATGCTTGCCTGCTAATCTTAAGGTTCAGGGTTACGACCATTTCCCCCTCGAAAGGCAATGGGAAACCACCGAGGGTACTTTCTCCAGGATAACTTTCCCAATTTAGAATTTTGGAACCACATTAAACTGTAGGTCCCTTGCTTTCGTGTACTAGCAAAAACAAAACGCACAACACGAAAGTAAGCGGGGAAGTGGCCTTCGCTCGGTGTTGAGTATGGCACTACAAGAAGAAGAAAAATGGTCGTCAACTATTATTCCTCTTAGCTAGCTATTTCCTATTTTTTGAAAGTGACTTGTTGTTACATCTGTCCACATTTATGTGTTCATGTACTCCACTTCCAGAAGGACTTTGTGCACGCTATTAAAACGTACACTGAGATTTAAGTTGTTTTGCATATGTAGAGACCTGCCCACATATATTTTTTTCTACAGTTTTCTGACTATATCCAGTATCCAAAATTGCCAATACCTTCATCTATAATAACCAGGTATTGCAAAAAACGCTTTAAGTGTAGCTATCTCGCACTGCTATTTCCATATATGTACTACATTAATCATACCACTCCAACAAAAATTGGTGCAAATATATTTTGAATGGATTGGAATACAATTCGCAAGATCTATTTGTATCTGGGATCTCTAGTAAAAGCGATTAATTTTATCAATTCTCTACAATCTTGATTAATGCTGTTTGATCATAAATCTATTTTAAAACCTTTATTTACTTCTATTTATTTTAATTATATCTATAATTATGCAAAGTCTGGTATCTTATTACAAAATCCTTAATCATTAGAAAGATTTTTAGTTTCTTGAGGTACCAGATATTAAATTATATTTTTATTCGTATTTAACGGCAATAGTGACTTGTTGAATGTAAATTTCAAATACGTTTTTATTATCTTCATCGTTACCACTTACTACATTGTATTATTGTTTACATTTTGGTAACA
>JARJDX010044638.1:0-11055 GCA_030264735.1 Gymnusa sp. GC000175
CAGTCAAGGTCCATGTCCCTCAACCTTACACCGTTGAGAAGAAAGTACCTTACCCAGTAAAGGTAGAAATCCCAGTACCACAACCCTACACCGTCGAAAAGAAAGTACCATACGAAGTGAAAGTACCAGTCGACAAACCTTACACCGTCCACGTCCCAAAACCATATACCGTCACCGTTGAAAAACACGTCCCATACCCCGTAGAAAAACGAGTACCCTACGAAGTCAAAGTTCCGATCGACAAACCATACCCCGTCGAAGTCCCAAAACCCGTACCCTACCACGTAAAAGTCCCCGTACCACAACCTTTCACCGTTGAAAAGAAAGTTCCCGTAATCGTTGAAAAACCATACCCCGTCCACGTCAAAGTACCCGTCGATAAACCCTACCCCGTCATCAAAGAAGTGAAAGTTCCAATTGAGAAGGAAGTTCCGTACCCTGTTGAAATACCAGTACATATCCCCGTTAAAGTACCACACCATCATCATGAACATGAGTTGATTTCATCTGGAGAGCATAAAGGATGGGAAAGTCATGGATGGGAGAAGAAGGAAGAGGAACACGGGTGGAAGAAGGAAGAGAAACATGAATGGGAGCCGAAGGAGTTGAATCATGGTTGGGAGAAAAATGAAGAGCATCATGGATGGGGAAAAAAGGAAGAGGAACATGGATGGGAGCAAAAAGGTTTGGAACATGGATGGGAGAAAAAGGAAGACCAGCATAAGGGTTGGGAACAGTCAAACGAAAGTTGGTAACACTACTCTTATAAGGGTTAGTGAGTTGTTAAAAATGTAAAAAAATTGTTATTTGTTGCGTTTTTGTTTTATTGATTGTGTTAATTATTAAATACATATTAAAATTTAAAATAACCTTAAAATTTGTTTTGAATCTTTTGTTTTTAAAACAACCTAACCTAACATTTAAATAACCTAAAAGGTTTACTTTTGTTTTCAAAAAATCTAACCTAAAATTATTCTTCTGCTTTTATACAATTTAATCTAAATTTTATTTTTTGGTTCTTCATAATTTAACCTAAAAATTAATCTTTTTTTTTTCAAATAATCTAACCAAAAATATAACCTAAAAGTTTATCTTTTTATTTTCCATAATTTAACTTAAAGGTTAATCTTTTGTTTTTTTTTTCATAATATAACCTTAAAAGTAATCTTTAGTTTTTCCATAACCTAACCTAAAAAGTAATCTTTAGTTTTTCCCTAATCTAACCTGAAAGTCAATCTTTTGTTTTTTTCATAAACTATTTGTTTTTTTCTTAATCTAACCTCAAAAGTAATCTTTTTTTTCCATAATCTAATTTTAAAAGTAATCTTTAGTTTTTCCATAATCTAACCTAAAAAGTAATCTTTTGGTTTATCCATAATCTAACCTATAAGGCAATCTTTTGTTTTTCATAACGTAACCTTAAAGTTACTTTTTTGTTTTCCAATAATATAACCTAAATGTTTATTTTTAGTTTTTCCATAATCTAACCTAAAATTTAATCATTTGTTTTTTTATAATCTAACCTCAAAATTAATCTTTTGTTTTTCCATAAACTAACCTAAAAAGTAAATTTTTTTATTTTTTTATTTTTTTCTAACCTAAAAGTTAATTTTCTGTTTTTCGATAATATAATCTAAAATTTACTCTTTTGTTTTTCCACAATATAACCTAAAAGTTTATCATTTGTTTTTCGATAACATTACCTAAAAAGTAATCTTTGGTTTATCATTAATGTAACCTAAAATTTAATCTTTTGTTTCTCCATAATCTAACATAAGGTAGTACATGTTATTCTTTTGTTTTTCCCCAATCTAACCTAAAAGTTAATCGTTTTTTAAATATTTTAATCAAAAATTTATTCTTATATAAACATAACTTAACTAAACACAAATTTCAATAAATATAACCTAACTTAATGACGTTTTTAATACATAACCTAACTACCAATTAAGGTTATAAATCAACTATTATTTTTCTGGTAATCGTAACGCTTGTGTGTCAACTAGCGTTTGTTGTTCTGGTAATCGTCACGCTTGTGTGCCAACTTTCAACTGTTTTTTGGTAATCGTCACACTTGTGTGTCAACCTTCGTTTGTTGTTCTGGTAATCGTCACGCTTGTGTGCCAACTTTCAACTGTTTTTTGGTAATCGTCACGCTTGTGTGTCAACTATCGTTTGTTTTTTAGTAATCGTCACGTTTGTGTGTCAACTATCGTTTGTTTTTTAGTAATCGTCACGCTTGTGTGTCAACTATCGTTTGTTTTCTGGTAAACGTCACATAACCTATAAGTTAGTCTTTTGTTTTCCAATATTATAACCTAAAAGTTTATTTTTTGTTTTTTCTTAATCTAACCTATAGGTAACTCTTTTGTTTTTTTACATTATAACCTAAAAGTTAATCTTTTGTTTTTCGATAACATAACCTAAAAAGTTATCTTTGGTTTTTTATTAATGTAACCTTAAATTTAATCTTTTGTTTCTCCATAATCTAACCTAAAAATTATTTCTATGTTGTCCATAAATATAAGTTATTCTTTTGTTTTTCCCCAGTCTAACCTAAAAGTTAATGTTTTTTTAAATAATTTAATCAAAAATTTATTCTTACATAAGCATAACCTAACTAAACACAAATTTCAGTAAACATAACCTAACTTAATGACGTTTTTAATACATAACCTAACTACCAATGATTGAATGAAAAAACGAAGTCAAATGAAATATGAAAGACAAAAATTGAAAAACTAAAACAAAAAATTAAAACGCGCAACACTAAAAATAAAAAACGAGTATCAAGAAATAAAAGCAAAAGACAAAAAACAAGAAACGTAAAACAAATGCGCCCACACATGAAACTAATGTTCACAAATATAAAGCGAAACAAATGCCTGCACATGAAATAAATGCGCACCCACAAAACAAAAGCCCATTTTAATCGGTAATAAACAAATGAATGTTAACATTATATTAAAAATGTACATCCATTAATAGCAAACGAAACTACAACTCAAAATCACAAATTTCTCATTAAAATCACACATTAACATGAATTAAATGTTCTTGAAAATAAAAAATCGTGTCCAATTAATAAATTAAGTTTAAGGAAGTGTAACAAAACGATTTTTAGGTAAAAGTGTTCTAAAAAAAACCATTAAATTATCAAAGCACTCAAAACGTCAAAAATAACTAAAATTTTTTCGTCATAACTATGACATATTTTATATTTGACAGTTTTTTAGGTTATTTAAGCTTAATTGGTGGTATAGGTAATTTATTTGACAATTGACATTTATTAACTGTCAAAAATAGTTAGGTTAGGTAGTAATTTAGTAATTTATTAGACAGTTGTATCAAATAAATTACCTATTAGGTTACTTAACCTAACTAATTTTGACAATTGACAATAATTTAAATTCTTACATAACTAACCTACAAATTAGTTAGATAAGAATTTAAAATGAACAACCTTTATAACTGTAACCTTTTATAACCTCAATACAACCTTGAAAAAATGTACAAATATAACCTTAACTTAATCTTCTAAACTTCGAATGCAACAAAAAACAAAAATTAATTTTACCATGGGTGGCCATGATTTTTTGTTTTTTGCGTATAACTGAGAATTTTAGTGCTAAGCCCGTCTAGATACATATCAAATTAAATCAACCGAAACCTAATTTATCTGGGTAAAATTTTTGCGCGCAATTAAAAACCGAGAGTTATTTCTTCCTTGTTGATGCGGAAGAGAAACAAATGACATGCAAGCAAATGTCATACACGCGTGAAGTGTTTAACATTTATTTATTATTTTTTTAATTAATATTTTCTGAAGCAGAACACCTTCCTAATCTCCGTCCCCAAGATTCACACCAAAAACCATTTCACCAACCCAAATTTCTAATTCCCTTCCTCAACGTTAAAAACAAATGATATAAAACGCTGCGCGCTTGTTTGAGTCACCAACACTAACAACAACGAAACGGATATTACAACATGAAGTCAGTTGTGAGTACCAACTTATAAAATTAAAATTTTTTTTTGAATAATTCAAATTTAAATTTCTTAAATCATAATTTATGATTGGAAAAACAAAAAAAATTTATGTCAAAATTAAAATTTTTATTTCAAAATGAAAATTTTTATGTCAAAATCAAAGTTTTTACGTCAAAATGAAAATTTTTATATGAAAATCAAAATTTTTATGTCAAAATCAAAATTTTTATGTCAAAATGAAATTTTTTTATGTCAAAATCAAAATATTTATGTCAAAATCAAATTTTTTTTTGCTAAAATCAAAATTTTTAAGTCATAATCAAAATTATTTTGCTAAAATCAAGTTTTTATAATAAAATTAAAATAAAAAAAAATCAAAATCAAAATTTTTACGTCAGAATGAAAATTTTTATGTCAAAATCAAAATTTTTATGTGAAAATTAAAAATTTTAATCTCGTTACAAATTTTACAGATAATTTTTGTGGTGGCTTATGCAAGTTTATCCGTGGCGCAACAAAATGAGGCCAAAACAAATTTAAATGCAAGTGTTGCGTGGCCAAAACACAAAAGTTTGGAAAAAAAGGTTCAAATCCCAAATCACAAATTAGGACATTATAACCATGAGGAGAAGCACATCCAACAATATGAAAAACATGGGCCTCACCATCGCGTGGACAAAAACATACCCAAGAACGTACCCGTGCAACAAATCTACACAGTTGAGGATCAACTTCCTCCATTTGTAAAAGATTACATCAAAACCCATTATGGGAGTGAACCACAGCATTATGAAATCAGGAAAAAGGTGTCTTATGATGGGTCAAAACCATTTGGGGCTAAATTAAATATCGAAAAACGGGTACCAGTTATTTATCGGGGACCTAAAGTGGAGAAAAAAGTGATACCACATGCTCCTATTTCTTTAAGTCATGTAGTGCAACAAGTCCAAAACGTACCATTGGAAGCACAGCTTCATGAAACAGGCCAAAAAGTTTCAAATAACAGCGGGGGAACTTATGTAGAGGAACCAAAGGTTGTTTCTGAAATTACTAAAACGCCAGAAATTGATGGGACCAAATTTTTGAAAGAGGTACCACATTCATATGTAAATGTACATCATGAAAATCCACAAATAAACAACATGGTTGAAACGCAATCACCACATACTTTGGTTCCTACTCATTACTTAGAACCAATTACAAAATCACCTCATTATATGAGTCATCAAGCACCACAACATTTGGAATTGATTAGAGCAGCACCACATCATTTAGAATCTGCTTATTATAAGAATCATCAAGCACCACAACGTTTAGAAATGATCGAAACAGCACCACAACATTTAGAAATTCCTCATTATAAAAATCACCAAGCACCGCAACATTTAAAATTGATTAAAGCAGCACCACAATCTCCTTATTATAAGATTCATCAAGCGCCACAACATTTAGAACTGATTAAAGCAGCACCACACCATTTAGAATATATCAAAGAAGCACCACATCATATGCACGTACCATTTGCATCAAATCCGATTATTGTTGACCAAGAAAATCAAATTTCAAAGGACAAACCTGAAATTGTACTTATGAATCCTCACATTTCGGTTGCGAAACCTCAAATTTCACATACGAAACCTCAAATTTTGATCAGAAAACCACATACTTTTCTAAGGAAACCTCAAATGTTACTTACGACACCTCAAATGATGCATGCGAAACAACCCCAGACCTATGTACAAAAAATGCGTCAGTTATTACGAGGACCAATTTTATTTTCGCAATTGGAAAACAACGCCAATTGGAAGATCGAAGGTTGGAACCCTGAGCAGAAACATGTAGGTCACAATTTGGAGTTTTTCGAACAGAAAAACGTTCAAAATCGTCAACCTACCACTCCACAATTTGAGAATCAAGATGGACATTCTGCTCAAAACTACGTCATTGGTGGACCGGAACCATTTTATAATCAACAATCTCATGAAGAAAATTTAAAGAAACCACCACAATTCGCGCATCAAATAATTCATCCACAACCGAATTTTGGACAAATTGATTATCAAAATCCCGAAAAATGGAGTCAGCAACTGTATCAAGTTGAAGAAACGAATGAAAATCAATTTCCAAAACGTTACCCAGATAATTGGAATGAAATTTATCATGTTGGCACTAACGAGGGTAAAAATGAACACTCGGGGCAGGAAATATCAAATGAAAGTCAATATCCAAAAAGTTACGTTGAGCAATGGAGTGAGGAAATTCATGCCGCAAATGGAGAAAAATATGAAAGTCCAAAATATGCAGAAATACAAATTGGTCAAAATGGATTACCCAGTGAGTACCAAATTAGTCAAAATGTAGTACCCAACGAGTACCAAGTTAGTCAAAATGGAATAACAAATGAATACCACATTGGTGCAAATAAAGAAAGCAATGAAAGTCCTAAAACTTATTTAAAAGTTTATCAAGATGGCGGAAATGGAAAAACAAATGAATATGAAGTTGGTCAGAATGGAGTAACAAATGAAAAACCGAAATACGAAAACTGGAATCAAGAAAGTTATCAAGATGATAATACAAAAAATTATCAAGAAGCTCACGTAATCCATCAAGTTGGTATAAACACGGAAACAAATGAACATCAAGTTGTCACAAATGAAAATCAAATAGACACCAATGCGGAAATAAATGAACACCAATATCCAAAAAGTTATGTGGTGCAATGGAGTCAACAAATCCATGAAAATGGAGCAAGTGAAGAAAACGCAACAAATCATCCGGAGCGATCAAATCAAGAAACGCAAGAAATTCATGGCACCAATGCGGAAATAAATGAACACCAAACTGGCACTAATACGGAAACAGGTGAACATCAATTCCCAAAAAGTTTTGTTGAACACTGGTGGCAATGGAATGCTATCAGAGCCAGTCAAAACTCGGAGAAAAATGACGAAACCAAAGACCACACGGATGGTATCAAAGATGACGACGTGCATAGACCAAATTCCAAAATCGAGGAAGCAAGTCATTCTCCAAAAGAAGAAAACCTTAAGTCATATTACGTTCAAATCCATCATGAACAAAACAATGAAAATCAAGCCAGCCACGTTTCGGAAATAAATCCAAGCGAACAACAAAATCAAGAAGGCCAAAATCAAAACTCTCAACATTTTGGGTATCCAATTTATCATTACCAAGACCAAGAAAAAGAACCCAAGCAAGGTACCAATAATCAAAAATTTTTTAATTCTTCTCATATAACCTAGTTATCTACTTCTTCTTTTTCATTATCTTCTTCTTCGTTATCTTCTTCTTCTTCGTTATTTTCTTCTTCTTCTTCTTCGTTATCTTCTTCTTCTTCGTTATCTTCTTCTTTTTTG
The DNA here is from genome assembly GCA_030264735.1 of Gymnusa sp. GC000175. Taxonomy (NCBI): domain Eukaryota; kingdom Metazoa; phylum Arthropoda; class Insecta; order Coleoptera; family Staphylinidae; genus Gymnusa; species Gymnusa sp. GC000175. The sequence goes on from JARJDX010044638.1 coordinate 7,371, forward strand.
TTATTTTCATCTTCTTCGTAATTTTCTTCTTCTTCGTTATCTCCATCTTCTTCGTTATCTTCTTCTTCTTCGTTATCTCCATCTTCTTCGTTATCTTCTTCTTCTTATTTATCTCCATCTTCTTCGTTATCTTCTTTTTTTTTTTCTTCGTTACCTTCTTCTTCTTCGTTATATTCTTCTTATACTTCATTTTCTTTCCCTTCGTTACCCTCTTCTAAATTTTCGTCATTTTCTTTTTCTTCGTTTTCTTCTCCTTCTTTATCTACGTAGTCTTCCCTATCATCATCTCCTTCTCCTCTTTTAGAAGTCAACGGACAACATTTCCAAATCCATTATCCAGAGGCTTCGCATTATGACAACGATAAAAAGGTCCATGAAACTTCACATTACGCAGGTCTTCAAAATGAAGAAAAGGAACAGCCGTCAAAGCACGCGCCATATATTTGGGAGCAAAAAACTCAAGATGGCGCTTACATTCAAGTGAAGAACGAAGGTTCAGCGGTGCAAACCAATTTGGAGGAAACAAAAGAAACTTGGGCCCAGAACGATAGAGAACCAAAGGATTTAGAATTCAATGGATGGAAACCAATCATTGAATAAGCGATTTATTAATCGCTCACGATTTATTAAACGCCGGCTGTTTATTAATCGACCGCTACTTATTAATCGCCTGCGATTAATAAGTATGTACTAGTCACGCATTTTGTTGTTAAATATTTTTTTAGAGACGCGCACTGTTTTTGTTTTCTTGTTGTTATTGTAATATTTTGTTGTATTTATGTTTTGTTTTTAAAGGAAAAATTACATTTATAAAACTAAAGTTTTGTTATTCTTATAAAAAAAAATAAGAAAACAAATGAAATTTAGGAACTAATAATAATTTCTTGGTTATGTTTGTTAGGATGTTAACCTAATTTTATTTAACATTAACTTATCAAGATTTTTAAATTTTATAAAATAAATTAATAAAAATATTTAAAAAAAAATCATATTTTATAGAAAATTTCCTTTTATTTGATACGCAACAAGCCATGGTTTACGCAAAAAGGGGCGGAGTTACACAAAAAACAAAAATATCATGGCCGACTAGATGAAAATTACGAATGCGGTTTTACCGCGTTTTGAACCAAATTTTTTGATAAAATTTTTTTAATTTTCATTTTTTATATTTTAAATTTTGGTTAAATAGCTATTGCAATAAAAAAAATAATCATTTCAGATTTTTGGAAAAAAAATAATTTACAATAAAATTCAATTTTCAAAAAAAAAACGTACATGAATTTTTAATATCTTGTGAAAAAACAACAAGTTAAAACGAATTAAACAACGCCCCAAATGAAATTTTTCTTTTTAAGACAAGTAGTCCATACTTTTTTTGTTTGCTTATAACTCCGCCCTTTTTTTTGAGTAAACTTTATCTTGTCACATATCAAAATGAAACAAATTTTCTGACGCTTAATAATTTGCAGTTATTTTATAATTTTACCCATTTCCAAGGCTAATATGATGGTAATAGTTATAATAATCAAGATGGCCATGATTTTGTGTTTTTGCATATAACTTCGCCACTTTTTGTGCAAACTATGTCTTGTTACATATCAAATGAGAGAAAATTTTACGGTTTATGCAATAATAATAAATATATCATAAATATAAAATTTTATACGAGCAATTTTTACATAATTTCTGATTTTATCATTTGGCATAAAATTAAAAACCCAACAAGTTCAAGCTTGAAATTTTAGTTTTTCTATTCATCGACCTAATTTAGCAATTAAACTAGTGCGCTAATTGGCTAATTCATTCAATTTTGTTATTTTAATTTTTTAATTGGGCGTTTTATTAAATTTTGGAGTTTCATTGTATTAAATTATTTTAGCAAATTTCACCAAATAACTCCTATCTTTTGTTTTATTAAAAAAAAATTAATTTAATTCGATTTAAATTTATTTACTTAATTAGCTGTTTAATATCCTACATGGCGATTATAGTAAAAAAATAACATTAAACCCAAAAAAACTTACGAAATTATAAAAATTACGCAAAAACATTTAATTTTGAACATTTATTATTTGGAATTTTTTTCAAGGGACGCTTCGTTTCGACAAAATTTTGCGATCGTCTGTTGTTTTTAATTTTTTTTAATAACTGCGTTAATATTGATTATAGAGCAAAAATTCAAACACGAAATTTGTTCAAAATTTTATAATTCACCTTTTGAGTGAAACGATTACTTCGTCTTAGGTCTTAGACACTTACTTGGAGGATTGTTTATGGGCATGAAGACAGTTACATAAAGAAATGCGTTGTGCATTTTATTACTTTTTTAATTAATAGAAAAAAAATGCAAATGTAATTAAGCACTTTATTATTATTATTATCATCGGCGTTAATATGTTATGAAAGTGAGTTGCTCTACTTGAGCAGCGGTGTTTTACGCTTTTACGTGATGCAAAATTTAACTTTTCATTTTTAGAAGCAAAAATTGTATTTTTATTAATTAAAAATTAACTTAAATATTCAAATATTTTAACTTTTTATTACAAATTTTGCCTTAAAAATTTATAATCCATCCATAAATGTGTGTTTTAAAATTTGCAATCAAACCCTTTTTGAAATTTTGCTCTAGCATTAAAATTAAGAGAGTTATTGCAAAAAAACGAAAAAACAACACACGATCGCAAAATTTTAAAAGCCATTTTCTCGAAAACTAGCAAAGCAATGAAAAAAATTCTTCGAAATAAAATATTCCATTTTTAAAATTACGTAAGAAAATTAAAAAAAAAAAAACAAAAATTATAAAAAAAATGTACGGGCGAAAATTATTTTTTCGTGCGCTCAAAAGAAAACGCAAATTTTAAACAATCTTAAAACATGCGTTTCACATTTTTCAATTTGGCAGTTTTTTAACTTTTTTGATAATGTGAAAATGAAGAAAATTATTGCAAAAAAACGAAAAAACAACACACGATCGGCAAGCTTTAAATTGTGTTTGTGTGTCAACTATCAAATGTTTCTTTTGGTAATCGTCATGTTCGTGAACCAATAATCAATTGTTTTCTTAGAAATCGTTACGCTTGTACTTTAGTTGTCAATTGTTTTTTCTTATAATTGTCACACTTGTGTATCAACTAGCCATTGTTTTCGTGGTAAACTTTACGGTTATGAAACAACTATCATTTTTCTGGTAATCGTCACGCTTGTGTGTCAACTATCGTTTGTTTTTCTGGTAATCGTCACGCTTGTGTGTCATCTAGCGTTATGTTTTTGGTAATCGTCACGCTTGTGTGTCAATTATCGTTTGTTTATCTGGTAATCGTCACGCTTGTGTGTCAACTATCGTTTGCTTTTCTGGTAATCGTCACGCTTGTGTGTCAACTAGCGTTTTTATTTCTGATAATCGTCACGCTTGTGTGTCAACTATCGTTTGTTTTTCTAGTAATTGTCACGCTTGTGTGTCAACTATTGTTTGTTTTTTGGTAATCGTCACGCTTGTGTGTAAACTATCGTTTGATTTCTGGTAAATGTCACATAAGCGTGAAGATAGTTGACACACAAGCTTGACGTTTACCAAATAACAAACGATAGTTGACACACAAGCGTGTCAATTACCAGAAAAACAAACGATAGTTGACACACAAGCGTGACGATTACCAGAAAAACAAACGATAGTTGACACACAAGC
>JARJDX010044674.1:0-10557 GCA_030264735.1 Gymnusa sp. GC000175
TTCGAAGGCCTGTAAAAATATCTGGTCTTAACATTGGCCAAACAACAGACTCTTGTATAGCATTTTTTGCAAATTCTAATCCTGCTATATCATTCCAATCAGTCGTTGCATTTGAATCCATAATTTCTGATTTAATTAATTCCACCATTTTTGGTTCAATATTTTTTAAACGTTCATCCTCTATTTCATCAACCATTTCTTGGCTCTTTGAGCTATCTTCACCACTAAAATAATAAAATAAATAATGCTTAAAATCCTTTATTCAATTCTTTTAATTACCTATCAAGATCAGTGTTTGATAACATTGGAGAAACAAACTTGCTTAAAGGTCCTCTTCTAGTACCTAATTTTTTTTTCAGGGGATGAACCTTATTACCGGGTTTTTTCACATTTTGTAAACCTAATTCTTCCCTAGCAGTTCGGAACCCACAAAAGGCTTGGTTTGGTTTTTCTTGAGGCATTTTTTCATCTTTTGAAGTACTTGCCTTTTGATTGAACTTATTACATGTTCTTGGAGCAAAGCATTTACTAAATGTTCTTGTTTTTGGCTCATTATCACTTTCATATGAAGCATTATTTCTTTTATTTGAATTAATTTTCTGATTTATTTCTTTTGTACTATTATTTTCTTTATTAGTTTGTGCTTTGATAAAATTACTTTTAAAAAGTTTAATTGCTTCATCACATTTGGGTTTAGAAAATGCATTGCTTTTTAATTTTGATAAAATGTTTACATTTTGAAGATTGCTTTTCCATTGAAAACTATTATTTATTAATTTTGTTTGTTCTACTATATTTTTTATAGCATCATCATAAATAGTTCCATTTTTAATTATATCAGTGTATTGGTTTAAATTGTGTTCTAAAACAACATTTGCAGTTTTTTCATCTACTCTAAAATTTTTAAATATTAATGTTTATGTATTTATATTATTGGTCAACTTTACAATTTGTTTGAAATTGATATACATTTCCGCTTTATATCTGCTAATACTTTGGGATCTTTCGATTCTGCCTTTATTAAAGACTCATACTTTGTCAACTCATCTTTTTCATCAAATACATTCATTTTGCACTAGGTAAATCAGGTAAATACACTAAACTGCTATGTGCTAAATACAACATACATTCAAACCAATTCAAACATAACCTCCACCAACCTCCACACAAATTTAAATTTTGCTATTTGGTGCTCTTTGGTTACATACGTTCAATAACAAAGAGAAAAGTGGGTGCAGGCGTCACTGATTAACGTAATATTTAGATAAAGTTTAACGAGAGTAGAGCATGATTCATTGTTCTAGACATCATAAATAATTTATTTCGCATTTATTTGAGTTAAAAAGCTGAAAATAAATGTCTCCAAAATGCCTACAGGCAGGGCCGGCGCTAGACCAGGGTGTGTTAGTTGCGATTTTTCAATTTACAAATTTTGGGTTATTTTTGGAGGTGTCATACTTTGATTACTTCACCGCCTCCAGGGAGTTGAAGAAGCGCTCATTTTAAACGGCCTTGACATTTTTAATCGTAAATTGCCATCCAAAACGTAATTTTATATTTCACTAAAAAAAAATCAAATTTTGGCGTTTACAGCGCCACCTGTCGCAAATAACAGAAATTTCTCGGATTAAACCTACATAGTTTTTCACGCTTTTTCGAATCTGCAATAAAAAATAGGGGTTTCCATTTAAGATTTTAAAGTTGCCACGTGTTCCCGACCTGGGGGGGCTGGGGGGCATAGTCGGCGGCATTAATAACCAACATATTTTTATTCGGAACATTTTTTTGATCCGATTCACTAGTGTAGAGTTATCGCAGGTGGCGGATTAAAATGGGACACCCATTATATTCAAAAATTTTAGGTAAATTTTTGTTGATAGGACCATATAAAATGTAAAGTAAAATTAAAAAAAATATTGAATTCCAGGTAATTTAAATTGATTGGCAGTATTTTGTTTACCTGCATTTATCCTCTGATACCATTATGTCTTTGTTGGCTTTTTGTCTGTCGGGCTTTTGTCTCTGTCGACCTTTTGTCAGTCGGCCCTATGTCTAAGTCAGCTTTGCGTCTGTCGGCCTTTAGTTTGTGTCGGCCTTCAGTTCATGTCGGCCTTTTGTCTCGGTCGGCCCTTTGGACCTGTTTGCCTTTCTTCGGCGTCGGCTTTTTGGGTGTCGGCCTTTTGTCCTAGACCCGTGCGTATATGTGTTTGTACTGTGTAGCACTTTTTTGTGAGAAGAATTTTTTAAAAACTTATAAAGATATTTACCACAAAATTTAATAATTCATATTTGTAATAGTAAACAGAGTTCAAGTTATAGTAGAATTTGGTCAGGAGAGGTTTACTTTTTGCATTTGCAGTTTGCAGTGTGATACATGAAATTTAATAGTACTCTCTCTTCTACATTCCCACGTACAGAAATTTTTTGTAACATTAACTATTTGCGCGTACCGATAGTCATTTGTTTAGTTTTAAATGGCAACCCCTGTTTTTTAACTTTATTTGGATAGCTCTCATTATTCTGAATTCAAAAATATATTAAAAGTATGCACCTTTATAACAAAATTATCAAGTAAAGAAAGAAAAAATTTAAGGTAACACAAATTGTTAAATGGTGTATTAAACAATTCACATTTTTCCATGAAAAAAGAAGAAAGTGAATCGCTAATCACCTTTAAGAAGCCAAAACAAGATTAAGAAAATTAAATTGATTATTACATAAATTATTATTTTTTTAAAATATTAAACTGTCAGACCTAAGCATACTGTAATTCATTTTCAAAAACCGGTTTTAAATTAGAAGATCTTAAAATAAATTGTATATCTGCAAAAACTTATGTTTTTAAAATATTTCGACTTTTTGTCCAGATTCCCAAAACTGGTAGGGGTTAGAATTTAATAAAGATGACAAATATTTCCATGTAGAAGTGATTTCAAAACCCTGCTCTTGGGGGGGGCGTTCAATGCTGAGGATTTTTGTAATTCAAATAATTTCGTTCCTTATAATAACGGATTACGGATATTATTTTAACATTATTAAAATAAATTCTGTGGCGTGTCTTTAAAGAATGTTCGGCTTAAGCTGAGTAGTTAATGGTATTAACGATCATGTGCATCCTAATTTATCCACTAGTCCTAACAAAATATTGCTTTCTTAGTATTTATAGTGTTATCCCTAATGTGATTCATTGGCCACAATGTCACCTAAATAAATGTACGTTGCACACTAGTCGCTGTCTATGGCTCTATATTTACATTAATAACAATAATATTCATGAGTATTTTATTTTTTTATACTTAAATTGTATATATTTATTAATTTTGGTCATGGTATGCCAGTAATAATCAGTTTATGTTGCATTGTTTTTACTTTCATTGATTTAATTACCCACCCTTAAAGTAAACTTGAAACGGATTTGATATTTTGTTCGTCAAGGTTTACAGTTTGACTATTTTTTAGGTAATAATAACAAGCAATATTTGGGCTTTCAAATTTTTGATTTATTGATTATTATATTTATTTAAGAAAATGGAACCAAAAAGCGAAATTCAAAAGTTTTATGAAGGAAAGACTATATTCATCACTGGAGGCAGTGGATTTTTGGGCAAAATTTTAATTGAAAAGTTATTACGCTCATGTTTCGTCAATAATATATATGTCCTGTTGAGGGCAAAGAAGGGAAAAAGCGAAGAAAAAAGATCTGAAGAAATTTTTGACGTTCCTGTGAGTTTATTCAATTTCCATTAATTTCCAAACTTACGTATTCCTTTCAGTTATTTGATCTTTTAAAACGACAAGATCCGAAATTCCGCACAAGAGTAAAATTTTTAAGTGGAGATTGTGCCGTTACCGATTTGGGTTTATCAAGCAGTGATAGAGAATTGTTGATAAAAGTGGTTGATATTATATTTCATTGCGCAGCAACGGTAAGATTTGATCAAGAATTAAGAACTGCGGCTAATATTAATGTAAGATCCACTAATGACATAATTACATTAGCAAAGAAAATGCCCAAATTAAAGGTATGTTTATAAAAAAAAAAAATTTAAATTCAACATATCTTTTAAAATGCAGGCGTTTGTTCATGTGTCCACTGCCTATTCCAACTGTCCAAGGGAGGACATTGATGAAATTTTTTATAAGCCTCCAATGACACGTTTAGAATTAGATGAATACTTAAAAAAAACCAGCGATGAAATTATTAGTGACCAAACGCCTAAGTAAAATTAAAAATAAAAGTCTTTTTAAAATATTAATTTTATTGCACAGAATTTTAGCTAAATGGCCGAATACTTATTCGTTTACTAAATGCATAGCTGAGGATGTAGTTAAAAATGAAGCTACAGCTATACCAACAGCAATGGTTAGACCTTCAATTGGTAAAAACCTTAAAATATTCGTTAAACACTAATAATCTTGTTAATTTTTTAGTTGTTTCTACAGTAAAAGAGCCTGTGGAAGGTTGGGTGGATAACTTTTATGGTCCTCTTGGTATTAGTTGCGGAGTTATTTCAGGAGTTATAAGGGTTATAAGAGGTCATAGCAGTAATATATTTGATCTAGTTCCAGCGGATTATGTGATTAACTGCACAATAGCAGCTGCCTATCAAGAATCAATTAAGTAAGACACTATTCTACATACAAGTTATAAAAACCAATACAAATTTTATTTCAGTTGGCAAAAAAAAGCTGTAAATGGACTCAAAGAGGTGACCATTTATAATTATGTTTCATCGCCGGAAAACCCTATAACATTAGGTAGGGCTTTTATTTATTTTTTACTTGTAGGTAAATACATAAATACTTTTAGGTAAATACATAAGTACTGGCATAAATGGAGGGCTAGAACATTTAACTATTAAAAATATGTGGTATGTTATTTGTTTCCTAATCCCGACAAAATGGCTTTTTCAATTGTCATGTTTCTTTTTGCACTGGATACCTGCTTATTTGACAGATTTTGTATTAGTTTGTTCAGGAAAAGAAGGGCGGTAAGTACTTAAATAACTTATATTAGGCTCGGTTCTATAAAGCGCAATTAGCCAACCATATGAATAAATTGTGGTGGCATTGTTATGATATTGTTATAAACAGTGTTACATGTTAATTTATTCATACAGTTAACTAACTGCGCTTTGTAGAACCGGGCATTAGATAATTTAATTTAAAAAAAATTTTAGTATGGTGAAAGTGTATGAGAAGATACATAAAATCTTAGATTCCGTCTCCTATTTCATCACGCGCAATTGGAATTTTAGCAACAACAATACGCAAATGCTTTGGTATAATCTTCAAGATAGGGACAAGGCAATATTTCAATTTTCAATGAAAAAATTAAATTGGGTTCCATACATATACGACTTTACCATAGCAGGCCGTGTGTATTTGTTAGAAGATACTCCAGATACGATTCCAGCTGCTAAAAGAAAATATTTCTACTATACAATCGCTCATTACTCACTGCTCTCCATTTTATTTCTTTTGCTTTGCTCATTTTTAAAGTTTTTTTATTATTCATTTTAAATTTATGCATTACGTATTATATAAAAATCTGCCACAATTAATTCATTAAAAAATTAAAATGTTAGAATTTCTTTAAAAACAGAAAAAGTAATAACGTATTTCCCATTTAATTAAAATTGACCTTTTTATTCCGTTGACCTTTTTTCTTTAATATTATTTTGAATCGTAATATACATATAAAATTATTATTTGAACAAAAAAAAATAATTTGCATTTCCTTACAATAGGTAAATATTATACAGGGTATAACAAGGATGTATGTCGTTATCTGGGTAGGTATTCTATTCATCAAAATGTTGATATTTCATCACGCTACATTTTATTACGAGACATTCCATCACAGATAGTTCATCACAAAACAATTCATTTGTAAATTTTGTGTTCTATTTTTCCAAAAGTGAAAAACAATTTTTGTCCTATCTTTTAACTACCACAGAAAGATATTTTAAAAAATTTCTTTTGGAAATTAAATTACGTGATAAGTGTGTTCTTTTTATTCCAACGCTTCTGTGGAGTCGGAACGCCTTTAAAAATTTGCATAGCAAAATGTGATTTGCTTAAAACACTACTTTTCTTATATTGATGCATAATTTTGATACGTTTTTGAATTCAGAATCACGAGACCTATCCAAATTAAATTTAAAAAATAGGGGTTGCCATTTAAAATTACACAAATGACTATCACTACGGGCAAATAGTTAATGTTACAAAAAATTGCCAAACGTGGAAATGTAGAAGAGTATGCACCATTTAATTTCATGTATCGAACTTTAAAATTGCTTCACCCATACTCGAAAAAAGGCTTCTGTCATCGGACTTTTCCGCCATGATAACGCTTCCTGCAAGGGCGAGCGAATCGTTGAAAATAATCAACAAAACTACGCGACCTAAATCCGAAAATAGGTAAATTTACAATAATTTTTTAATTTCTGGTATTTACGAAGAATATCCCAGTAATGTGTTTTCTCTTTTACTTTATCGTAAGATAAAGTATTAAAATCGTCAAAAAAAAGTTGAGATTTTGGTGAAAATCCATCTTTTAGGGTCGCCTGAACAAGAATTGACCATAATTAAAAAATGTCCGTGTGAATGTAGTGTGTGTGTGTATGTGTGTGGTCAAGATTTCTCAAAAACTATTAAAGATATCACCACAAAAATTGATATTTAAGCATCACCACAAAAATTGATATTTAAGCTTTTAACAACCATTGGAAGAGCCCAGTTAATTTTGGCTGAAAACCACCAAACGGAATGGGTATTTTATTGGTTAGGTTTTTCCTTGTTTTGCAAATATTTGAAAAACTATCAAGTATCAAATGTTTCTAAAAACGAGTGAAACAAATTAGTCTAGATTTTTAACTTTTTAGTTTTTTGTGCTTTCAGTTCTACTTTCTTTACTCCAGGTCTAGATAGATGACCACTAAGTCGTATCTTTATTGAAAATAAAATTTTTAATCTTAATTTAATGTGTTTCATTTGTAACCGAATAACCCTGTTGTTTTAACCCTTGGACGTGATTTTTTTAGCCTGTTAAATAATTATGTTATTTTTTATGTAACTGGGTATGTAAACATAGTATTTATACTGTAACTCCCATCGGTCGCGTCTCCGGGTTGCAGATGGGGAATGCTTTTCAGATTTGAAAGACAGGAGGGAAATAAAATACCTCCCGCGTACAAACAGGTGAGACCAGCACAAAATTTGCAGAAAAAACAATTGGCATCTGGGACATACCCAGATGAAAAAGGTTCAAAAGTGACAGCTGGCTGTACAAAAGCCATAGAAGTGGCTTTTAAACAAAAGGGTAGAAGGCATAGGACAACCACTACACTATTATTTCACTGGAAAGTCATAATAATGGCTGTATAATTAAAAAAAATTGTCGCGATTACTATACTTTAATTTACTTTGTAAATGAAAGTAAAATGGCTCCGAATGCATCCTTTAAATGGGTCAGGGATGCAAAGAATTTTCCGAACACTTATATCAAGACCACTAAAATAGTAGGAAAGGAAAATCAATGAACACAATAAAATATAAGTACCTGAAAGGTAAAAATCACGTACGAGGCAGATAAAATCCACAACACTAATAAAGAAATAAAACGGTTGAATATTTCTGTTCTAGGTGTAAGTGAGATATGCAGATATGCTACATATACAAGCCAGTCCGGACAATTCCAGTTTGATACAAGTATATGCACCAATCTTGGATTGTGAAGACGAAGCTCTAAAAGAATTTTACTTATAGTTCAAACAATCAATGGCCTATACTAAAAGCAGTAACATAACAATAGTCATGGGTTACATAAATGCCAAGGTGGGTGCTATAAAAGTAGCCAAGGTGGGCGAAAAATATGGCTTTGGTATAAGAAACAGCGGAGGCGATAAATTCATTTAATTTTGTGAAAAAATCGACCTAACCATCATAAATACCTATTTCAAACTTCCTAAAAGTGGCCTGTACACATAGAGATCATCTGCAGATGCGCAAAATAACGTCGTAAGAAACCAAATAGATTATTTTTTCATAAATCATAAATATATAAATGCAGTCAAATATGTCAAGGCCTTTTCAGGAGCGGACGTACTATCCGATCACAGTCTACACAAGTCCGACTGCGTCTGAAGAAAACAGAGAAAACACTAAGAAGAGCCAAAATTGATGTCCAGCGTGCCAACAAATTAAATCAAACATTTCAAATAGGTTCGAGCAGATACGCCTGCCTGGAGGTACAACGGTACAGGATATTTGGAACACTTTAAACATTCAAGAAGAAGGAACCAAACAAAGACAAAGGTTGGATGACTGACGAGATTTTGGATATGATGGCGAAACGAAGGACGCATAAGAATAAAAACCAACAAAGGTACAACACTTTCAACCGTGAATCAGGTAGGACAAAGCGGTGTGCAGAGATCAAGAAATGCGAGAGGAGACATGATGCGTTCGGTTTGGACAAAAAAGTAAAAGAGGTAGAGAACACTAAAAGAAAAAGGGGGGGACCACTCTTAGAGACCAGCACGGTAAACCGATTCTAAAAGTTAACTAGAGGTTGAATGGATATAAGCGTTATGCGGAAGACCTGCAAAGAACAATAAGGCCCCGGGACCCTACGAGGTATACGAAACCTTTAAAGATCTTGAATGAGAACGGAATACGGCTTATGCATGAACTCTTCAGGAATAATTGATTGAAATCCACGTTTGTGGCCTTCCCCAAGGCAGCAAACGCAAGAGCATGCAAAAACCATCGTACCATAAGTTTCATGAGAAAAATACTCAAAGTATTGTGTATGACCGCATCCAAAACCAAAGCGAGAAGAAGAGAAGCCCTATTTAGCATTTAAACGTTAACAGAGAGAAACAGAGATGTGTTTCATAGACTTTGAGAAGGCTTTTGATGAGGCCATCATGAGAGAATAGCCAAGTTGCTTAAAGCAACCGGTGTTGATTTTAGGGATCTTCGAGATATCGCTGAGTTGTACTGGAACTAGAAGGCAAACATCAGAGTTAGCAATCGCCTAATGGAGAAATCGCTATTGGGCGTCAGGCAGAGGTGCATATTGTCTTCACTTTTATATACCATTTACTCTGAACAGATTTTCAGATACGTGCTAAAAGAAGTTCAGATGGGGATAAATATAAATGGCACCCCAAACAATAATCTGCAAAACGCCGACGACACCGGATTGATTGCTAGTAGTCTCTAGGAACTTTAACTGCTTGTAGACCAAAAATCTGAGGCTGGCTAGAGACACGGCATTAGTATAAATACAAAGAAGATAATATATGATAATATAGGTACAAAGAACGTAGTCTCGGATACATGCAAAAGGGACAATGGAGAGCTTTTATAGCGGGCATCAACATTTAGATATCTCGGGTGTACAATGGACGAGAACTGGATTTGCGCTCTGAAAATCAAGTACCGCGTTAAGCAATCCCGCGCAGCATTTACATGGGTACGCTTTGTGCTGCAACGATTTCTCGGTGGCACTGCATGTAAGTTTGGTTCGATGCTAGGTCTTTTCGATCTTTCTTTATGGCGTTGAGACCTGAACGCTTACTGAGGTACCCCTAAAGAGGGTAAGGGCGTTTGTAATGTGGGTATGTGGGTCCGCATCAGCTGGATTAAGAAGGTTAGTAATGCCATACTCGTAACCGAGCGTAGACGACTTTCCCGCTTACTTTTGTGTTGTGCGTTTTTGTCTGCTAATACATGAAAGCAAGGTACCTACTATTTAATGTGGGTTCCGAACCACTAAATTGAGGAAGGTATGCTGGGGCAAGTACCCTATGTGGTTGCCCATTGCCTTTCTAGGGGGTCGTAAAATTCCGAAGTTGGTTTTTCAGGATTTGAACCCTGAACCTTTAGCTTAGCAGGCAACGCACAGCCCAACTAAGCTACGACCACCTCACATTTATTTAAAGATGCCCCAGATGTTAGAAGAAATTATTACTCTTAAACACTCGCCCATTATACAATAATACTTACCATTCCATTTATTTTATTTTAAAAATTATTTATTACTTATTTAAATTTATATAATTCCCATTTATTATTATACAATAAAATTTAAATAAAATTTAAATGTTTTGTTTAAAGTTTATTCAATAATTTAATATTTTATTGGAAAGTGACTTTTTGAACATTATTATTCATTAACCTTTCTCCTTTCATATTGATTTAAAATCGTGACATAAATATTTAAAAAGAACTACGCAAAGCATAAAAATATTTACATTTCCTCAAGGTAGACTTATATTATACAGGGTCTAACAAAGATGTTAAACGCTCTTTAGAAGTGCTTCTAAATGTTGATATAAACATATGTCGACATATAAGATATACGAATATTTATATAATATATTATTACAGATTAAAAGAATAAAAGAACTGATGTTAGTGGTCTTAGCACAATTTACAATTTAATTTTAAATTATAATAAAATATGTTTTAATAAAAATTGATTAAATATTCTAGTAATCTGTAATAATTAATTTTTTTGTATTGTCATTTTTATTCATTAAA
>JARJDX010044710.1:0-10213 GCA_030264735.1 Gymnusa sp. GC000175
AATATTGTCCATGTAATGCTCACCTGCGAAAATAACTGGAAAGCGGTAGAAAAGTGGTGTACCAAAATATTAAAAAGGAAAGAAAGAGATGAAAAGGAAGATGGGAACTAAGATCTAGGGCGTGACTAACATCTCGTCCGGGCTGCCTACTCTGAAGAAATGCGAGAGCGATACCGGGGTAGTGCTTCTGGAAGCCAAGAGAGGAAGGTGGAGGAAGGTCTTGAATTTGCCAGAGTTTATTGAGGTATTCCCTAGGCCTAAGGGTACCCCTAGTGCCTAATGCATTCGCTCTTTAACCTCTTACAAAAAAAAATATTAAAAAAATAAAAGGTAAATAAAACACTATTTGTTGGAATTAAATTAAGTTTGCGCCGTCGAATATTTTTTTTCAAATTTAATTTTAGTTGCTTGTTAAGAAATGGAACTGTGGTCATAACACATTTTGAAAAAAAAAACAGACATAAAAACAAAGGGTAAAGGTGTAAAAAGAAAATTTATTTATAGAAAACGCCTTATATGAGATAAAATTGAAAATGATGAAAAAAGAAATTTTTGGGGTTAAAAATATAAGCGTCTCGAGGATGTAAAGGCATTTTTCTATAAAATTTGTCTCGTATAATGCCGGCTCCACACATTGGCCATACGATATGGCAAGTGTCACTTGGCCAACATGTGGATGGAGAAGTTGGCGCTTTTTAAAGAGTTTTCGGACGATGGCGCTTGCACATGCCACTTGCCATAGGGTTGTCGGTTTTTCATCGCGCGTCAAGGAACTTGTGCATGCTCTCATGCGCCAAGCTCGCCATCCACACATTGGCTACATGTTGTGCTAGCTTAAACTCCAACCGCTAGTTGTAGGTGATCAGACATGTTGATGTTGGCGTTCCAACTTGTGAACTGGCAAGCTTGTGTTTATGAGTCAATATGTGGATACCCATTTGCGATATGTGAAAGAACAGCAAATGTTAGAACAAACATTGGCCTAGCCATGTGAACCAAAATGTGGAGCCGGCTTAAGTCGAATTGTAACAAAAAGTGGTGTACAACCATTGTTCTTATCATTCCGAAAATCGCAACAATTGTTGAACCTTAAAAATTCATTATTTATTGTTAGGAGAACACTTAGAAGTAAATGAAAGTATAGTAATCGCGACATTCGACAATTTTCGAAATCGAGATTTTTATTTTCATTTACAAGGTAAAATTCAGAAAAAGTTGTTTTCGAAGTGGTGTCTGCCTATGTGTCTGTATGTGTGTGTGTCTGTCTATGTCCTCTCTACAGACCAGACGGCTAATCTGCTAAGCAACATTTTAATGAATTTATTCCCATCAAGTAGCAAAGCGATATTATCATTATAATCAGCTGAAAATTTATAGCAAACAAGCTTATAACAAATTTACGGGTATAACCAAGAACTTGATATTAAAATAAATTTTAGGTATTTAAATACAAGCGTACCACACCATATCACGAATACTATGAATGATGCTTATAACGAACAAAACTATTAGACTTAAAAATGTATATACAGTTGAAATCGGTTATAATGAAAACGGAGGGTCATTATAACCTATTTCAACTGTATATACATTTTTTACCACTCTTTACACAATAAAATTATGATTAACAAAATAATTTCCGTCTGCTTAAATATATTTTTTTGTGAATAAATAAATGTATAAACTAGTATTTTCTAGGTTTAGAGGGTGGTTTCATCGATCGAAATGTAGCGTTGTGCGTTTCGTCACGTAGTACAGTACATAGTTAAACTGGGGCAAGGGGATCCTTGACGAATTCAAAAGAAAATTATATTTGGAACAGTCACTAATATCAAATTTATTTTTGATGCCACTGTGTAACCTACGTTTTGTTTATTTGCTGCCGAGCAAAGAATTAAATAAAAAGATTGAATTGAATATTTCATCTTTTCTTTATAAAAGGAATTTTAGCTTCATAAAAAACCAACGAACGACAAGTTTTTATAACACAATAGGCACGTGTAAAACATTGCAGTGGGAGTAAATGGAGATTTCAAGGAAATATTTTTCACAAAAACATAGATATTCTCTAATTGTAATATTTAATATGTTTTATGAAGCTTTTATATAACCCACTATAAATGTATTATTGAAATAATTTTGGCCAATTCTTGTTCAAGGAAGCCTAAATATGCATTTCTATTAAAATCTTTTATAATCATGTAAAAGTTAAGAGGTAAATAGTGTTTTTATAAAAAATGGTTATTTAGGAAATGAAAGTTTTCGCATTAGAAAATGTAAATACAAATTGCATATTAAAATTGCATGTCATACTTTTTATAAAAACGCATATAAAAATTCTATTTTTAAATAATGTATACTTCATATCTTATAATTTACGACAATTTTTTTCAAGGTTGCATAAAGCGCTGTTAATGTATCAATAAATAATTTCTCTTATCGTATTACATATTGCTTAATGTTACATAAAACATGGAAAAATTACCGTTGCTGCATTAATTTCAAAAGAAATAATTTATTCGCTTTTTGTAATGGCGTAACTGGAGCTTAAGATCATCCTTTTTTAGTCTCGGGTGTGGTGATTAAAGCTGCGTTATTATGTCAATTCTCAGGTCCCCTCTGATATAATAACAATAAATCGCAAAATTATTTTTAATTGAACTTGAGATACATTTTAAGAATGACATATTTTTTAATGTCGCTTTTAATTTAATTAACGAACTTTACTTTACTTTAACATATGTAAAAACGACTGTTCAAAATATCATTGCCTTAAGGTTAACTGCATATCCAAAAAAAATCGTTTTAACTTTCTCCATTTCTTGCATACAAACAAAAAACTCAAACTTTCTGACGGCATTTTATACATATAGGTAATTACATCCGCTGCGAACTTTTTGAGCAATTTTAAGCATAAAAGTAAGAGTTTTCATTTTTTGTAGGTTACATAATTATTTTTTTTATAATACTTCACATAATTCTTTCTACAGGTATTGTTTAAGAAGGCAAATCGTATTAAATAAACTTTTATTTACTTTATACTGCCAGCCTGCAGGAAAGTACATAGAACGCAATCAACTTTTAGCTAAATAAACTTATTAAATGGTTTGTAATGAGTTTTCTAGTTGGCTGTATTAAGCAAGAATTTCAATTCAAAATATTTGTTTAGCTCCGCTGCGAAGTTTCCGTGTTTGTAATGAAAAATTATAAAATAAAATAAATCCTTCCCTGTTTCTTTTAGAAATAAAATTTTATAAGGCCGGCCAACTATTGGCAATGTAAACTATTTCAGTTTTGCAGTAAATGAAAACGCCTACAGTATGTACAGAATGAGGAAATTGTTTAGGTTTTTAATCCTACGCGGCTTTCTTAATTTAGACTCTAAGAAAAGTGTATTAATGTAAAGAGAAGTTCTTTAAGATAATTTTGATTTATTTATAATTATTATAACAATGCGTTATAGTAAATTGTCTTTCGTTCGGATTTATGTCGCCTAGATTCACGTGTTTCGCTCTCCATTGCGTGGATCATTATTAAAGCTACGGAGTAAGTATAACGATTTTTTTAGTAATTTACTTAAGTATGTAAGTAAGTTCGGTAAAGAGAATCAGCACCGTTTTACTCGTTGAAGTTAAAAAATAAATTATTTATGTGAAGCTTGTTTAAAAGCTGTCAGCAAACTATTAGTTACAATGAGCTCATTGTTAAATATATAGCAATTTTTTTATGATTCTTAAAATAATTTTGTATTAACCTTCACTTCCAGATTTCAGCATGTAAAGAAAATTTATAACATGATTTATGTTACAAGCGTAAAAGCAAAATTTGTATGTGCCAAAAATAATTGCATGTTAAATATTTTACTTTCAGGAATGTAACAATAAACAAAAACATTGTAAATAAATTTTTAATATAAACAAGGTTCTAACATTTACTTTAAATAGAGTTAATTAATATATTTCTTAAGATTTTATCTCTATGTGTGTGCGTCTTTGAGGACCTTGTTATTCCAGAAAATCGCCCCTATTTCTAGAGCAGAAGGAGCAAACTTTTCTTTCAGTGCCAAATGAATAACTATGTTTGGCGGGCCATATAATGTGACAAAAATTTAAATTTTTTAAATGCTTTTTATAGAACATCAATTAGTCACGTAGTCAAGTTGAAATAAAATTTGATGCGGGCAGCACTAACTTCCGCTAAAGTTCACATGCGTTCGCAAGTATTAGTTTGTCCACTTCTCTTTTAGAATGTCATTTTTTTTTATTCCATTTTAAAAAATTTAAAACTGCAAGGTAATATTTGGCATGACTAACGGTTGAACTGTAAGTTGTTAGGTGTTGACATCCCTTTTCTACCACAAGAGACTATAAAATTGCTCGAAGAGCGTAATTCAGTCTCTTTTTGATTTGCTTCTTCCTCCCAGTAACATCTCAGTTCGTAGATGAACCGCCCCTCACCGTATCAATCTGCGCAACTGACTTTAACCAACGTTAGACAACAAACATTTGTTATAATATGTCAACCCAGGGCCTAACGCAATACTTGCTGACTACTACTAGAAAAAAACCGCAGAATATAACACCCCTTATAGTTAGGCGTTTGTCGGCTTTAGAAAAGCCTTCAACACTGTGGAATTATGGGCACTCCAACAAGCTCGAATCGAACACAGATACTCAAACTTAATCTCTAACACCTATGGAAATGCAACTCTACAAATTCGCTTCACAAAATATCGAATACTGTGGACATAAAAAGGGGAGTACGTCAGGGCGACACGATGTCACTAAAACTATTCACGTGAGTTCTCGAAGACGCACCTAAAAATATAGACTGGCAAACAACATCAATGGCGAACGACGAAACCAACTGATTCTTGCCGACGACATCGTTCTAATTGCAAGTACCAAAGAAGAACTACTAACACTCATTAGTGATTCTCATAAGGAAACTAATCGCATAGGCCTCGAAATAAACTTCCACCAAATACATGTCAGCAACGGAAGAAGACGAAGCTCGTAACAAACCAAATCAGAAGAGTAAAGACATACAAATATCTAGGACGAACAATCACACTAAGGAAGGGCAATCAAAAGCTAGAAATAACCAAAAAAGTAAGGCACACCCGGACAAAGTGTGGCAAAATAAAAGACATTTTCGAAATGAATATGGCGTTATCACTCAAATCCAAAATTTACAACCAATGTATTTTACCAATTACCACCTACAGCACATAAACTTGGACCCTCAGGAGGAAAATACTCGACAAATTTAGAATAAATCAACGAGCCATAAAGAGCCGAATTTTAGGCATGTCATTCAAAGACTGGAAAACGAACGAATGCTTTAGATTTAGAAAGCATAAGAAGGTACAAGACGTCACCAAACAAGCCGTAACGTTGAACTGGAATTGGGCAGCGCATGTGACAAGAAAAGACGAAAGATTGAGTGGAAAACTTATCAGATGGAGACCATAAAACCAAAGAAGAAGCGTCGGAAGGCCCCAAATGAATAAAGTTACTACTTGAGGCGCGCCGAAGGAGCAAACTGGTACCAAAGGGCACAAGACCCAGACAAGTGAAAAAAAACAATGGGGGCTTATACCAGTATACCCAAATGGTAGTAAACTGCTAAAAAAAAACACTAGATTACTTCTTATCATAATTTCTTTTTTTATTTTATTAGTATTTTTTTTTCTTCGTGTCAAAAATATAAATTATATAAATTTACTTTTGCAATGAAAGGATTAGCCACGTTCAAAAGAAATGTTTAGGATCATCCTTGGACCCGATAGCAGAAACGCCACGAAAAAAATTTAAGTAGTTTTTAAGGTTTGCCATTTTAAGAAGCATTTGATAGCCGAATCTGAGTGAATTATTTTGTAAAGGACATTTTTAGCCAAAATAATTGTCTACAACCTATTTCAATGTGATTTTAAATTTGTCAACCCATTTTAAAGATACAAGTAAAAAAACATGGAAATTTTTTCATATATTAAAAAATCACGAACATTTCAAAATCTTGAAATGACCCATTTTTACATACTCTAATAAAAAGTAGGCTGATGACAATTCCGCAACCGGTTATTGTGATTTCGGCCTCACCATTATAAAAATTCCTTTTCAAATTTGGAAAATTCTAAAAAAACATGTTGTACATATAAGATGGTCCACTAAATTATAAATAGATAGTTTGTTTATATCCTATGTTTCTTTTAGGTATAATTTTATGGTTCAATAATTGTTTCTTAGAGAATTAAATAAATGCTGACGTCAAAGGAAATCAGTAATACGTACGTTAAAGTTGTAGACCATCGTAGTTATTCCGGCTAATAAAAATTGATTCTTATGAACTTTTGGGTTATACTGTTATAATGAATAATTACTTTTAAATTAAATCATCAATATTAGAAAAACAATCTTTATGATATTCACACAATTAATACGCATTTATGTTTTTAAGACGTTAAATAAAATATTAGATAAAGGCAGAAAGACCTCGGTACTGTATACATATATGTATATTTGTATAAGTTTGTTTAATAAAGGTATTTATATAAATTAGTTAACTTAAGCATGTTCTTTTGATGTCAAATTTTCATTTAATTTGCCTGTGGTCTGTTGATTTTGTTACCGCCGTCTATACTTCTCCATTTCGCTTATATACAAGTTTCCCATCATTAAATCAATATAAATTTAAGGTTTAATCTTAAAATGTATTTAAGCTTTATATCAATTTTTTTAGTCAAGTTAAATTTAAATTTACTTTTGGGAGCCCTTATAAATACCTCGTATAATTAGACATGCTGTATATTCAGCATTTGAGATGATTAACTTAAACACTAAAATAATCTGGTTTAAGAGCTAACGTTTGCCAATTTATTTATAGATGTTTTCTTACTCCGCAATATAAAAATATATAAAGCGTCCAATACTTTCCAATCTAAAAATACGATTAACGTAAATATCATATGAAGCTTAAAGTTTATCAAACGTATTGCTCTTACACAAGTTATTTACTAAACATTGAATATCATAGATAAATATAAATGAAGTTATGTATGTATAGCTGATTAACTGCGTAGCTATATTTATGTCCCAATAAAATGTACGAATGTATCGAGAAATATGCATCGAATCAAAAAATGTCCCAAATAAAAATTTTGATAGTTAGGAGGTGAATATCTGATTTGCATTTTGCGTAAAAAATACATAAATTTTACGGAAAACACTTTTCTATAATCATCGTAGATGGCGTGCAATAGCAGGATAAATCTTGCGATCATTTTTTACTGCGCCACCTACAATTACTACAAAAAATTATTTCAAGCAAATGTTATAAATTTTTTGTCCGCAGAATCTAAATTTTTAATAAAAAATGGGAGTTCGTTAAGATGTGTGGTGTAAAATTATGTTTCAGATTTGATTTGTGCCCCGGCGTATTCACCATTAATTTGAAATGTTGCAATTTTGGTTTGGTAATAGCAATCTATTCCAAATATAAAAGCATGGGTAATAAAAATAAAATTCAAGTTCAAAAACTAATCCAAGGGTATATGTGCATGTATTTTACAGCGCGAGGAATGTATTTTTAAACCTGGCAACCATGTTGATAGATAATTGATCAAACATTAGGAAACTAAAGAAATTTGGATTCTAAACAACATTTATTTTATAAATATAAATTCTAATTATTTTTTTTTGCTTTTTGTGTGTAATTTTTTAATTTTAGAAATTCAAATAAATATCACAGAACTACTTTATACTAGTACTTTGATATTTACATGAAAAGAAAAGCATTTTAGGAATAAAAACCATTTATAAAAGTTATTTGCTTCACTTAATTTTATTCATTGATGTAAACATAATAAATATCAATTAAAATTTACCTTGTTGACTACCTAATAATTAGTTGACTCTGCTCTACAGGGCCTCAAAAGGTGAAGATCATTGAAGCGTAAAGAAATGTTTTATTTCACTTGTTTAATTGAACGTAGTTACGTAATGAAAAGTATTGTATTATAAAAACTTTAGGTCTTTATTTAAATTTTTTTGTTAAAAGTTATATTTTTCTACATATCAGTAAATAATTTTTCCCCCAATCTGCCTACACTGGGGACTACTATTGTATATCTTATATTATTAAATGATATGTGACGAAAATCCCTGTCGTAGTTTTTTTTAAACGTAGTTTATCTTATACCGGGAATCCAACACGAGACTTCTGCATTGTTATCCAAAAATTGGGGCATAAATGTGATATCGCTTTAAGTTTACAACAACAAAGATTTAAGAGAAAAAAGCTGCAAATACAAGGAAAGAATATCCTATCTTACATGTATTAAGATGAAAAACCTTTGATTTTTCACTAAAAAAGGTCATAACAAAAATAAAATTCTTAAAAATGGTTGTATTAAATTTATTAGAAAGTCACCCTTGCCATCCTGACGACCCAATCAAAAGCATCAATTTAAAAAAGCAGAAAGGGGTATGAAGAAGCAGTGAAAAAAGTTTTCTTTCCATCTAATCCATCTAATCTAATTGACCATCAGTATGTAATAAAAACTAAACCAGAATGTGATGTGAAAACATCAAGGAGCGCCATGAAAAAGTTTTTCAACCCTTTTGGGCCGATCTCAAACTCCTAAGTCAAAGGTGGTCAAGCTATAATTTCGAGGGCCACATAAACAACTCAATGAATTTTCAGACAGTAGAATTGGGCAAATTTTCATTTACGAAGCAATCATGAAAATTTTATAAATCAAGATTTTTGCGTCAATATCCGGTTTTGACTTTGACTTGTTCAGAAAAAGTGATTTTCAAAGTGGTGTCTGTCGGTGTCCTGTCTACATTTCAGATGGCTTATAATTTTTTAATAAAAATTGGAAGGCTTAGGCCCGATTGCACCGACCACACTTAAGCGAGCCTCAAGTTAAGGCTAGCTTAAGTGTGATGCGCAGTGCGCGATTTTCTGCACTGCGACGGCTTATGTGCATCACACTTAAGCTATCCTTAACTTAAGTGTGGTCGGTGCAATCGGGCCTTAGTGATTTATAGCTGAAACTCACCAACCGGAGGATAGGTTTTTTGGCTTATTGCAAATATTACAAAACTATCGAGTTATTGGAAAATACAAGTACCCAGTTGGGGCATTGGCAGGCAGATACCACCATTTTTTCGTTACCTTCCTTTCCAACTTTGAAATATGTGTATCGCGGAAGAAAGTACGTAACTACGTATTCAAGATATGAAGTCGCTTCTGTGCTCTAACATGGTCTTGAACAAATGCTAGTTCTAAGATGAGAGAGACCGTTACATCATTCATTCTAAGTTCTCTCAAATACAGTTCCAGAAAATTGTCTGTGGTAAGTATTCGTTCCCTTTTATACTAAAACCGTAACATCCCCTTCTCCTTACAAAAATACAACTAACGTGTAACGTCACTAACGTTTTTGACCGACACGGCGATAGCCGTGGAGGTCCTTCTTTCGGTCACTTAAACACCTTCACATCCCCTATTTGAATATGCCATCGAAAAAAATTTACGACGTCCCGTTCGGCGTCGCAACGCCTCCAAATTTGAAATAACAAACGACGATATCTCCAAAACGGTGATTCGGATTGAAAAAATTTCTGTGTAAACATGAAAGATCGTCCCGCGGTCTATAAAAAAGTCTTATAGTTCGACATTCTCCAGTTATATATAGGGGTAAATATGGAAAAAATTGTGAAAATGCAAAAATCGGGTTTTCGGCTTCTTTGGTCACCTTTAAAAATATTTCAGAAAATTACCCTTTAAAGAATAAAAGTACGCCTTTCGTGTTATCTGTTGATTTTTTCAAAAATAATTTACGGCGCTCCGTTTGCCGTCGCGACGCTGTCAAAGTTGAGAAAAGTTGAATGAACGATATCTCCAAAAGTGTAACTCAGATCGATGAAGTTTACGTGTAAAAATTAAAGATCGTCTAAAAGTCTATAAATCATGGATTCGACTCGACGTTCCACGGTCATAAAAAAAGGGTTAAAAAAATTATTGAAATTTTTTTGGCAAAAATTAGGTTTTTGGCCCTTTTGACCACCGCAGAAACATATTTTAAGAACCTCCTTTTGGTGGGTAAAAGTACGTGATAAGTGCTATACAACGCTTTTTTAAAAGAAAAATTACGACGCTCCGTTTGGCGACTCTAAACCGGTAACCCTGATCGAAAAAATTTTAA
>JARJDX010044727.1:0-16037 GCA_030264735.1 Gymnusa sp. GC000175
TATATTTTGCGATTAAAATCGCTACTGTATGAACTAGCTGGTAATAATATCGCAGGATTTTGCGATAATCGCTTTCCGCAAATCGCAAATCGCCGGTGCATGAACCTAGCTTTAAGGTACCGCCTAAACTGCGTTTAAATTCAACCAATTTGAACAAAAATCGCTTTCCGCAAGTCGCAAATCGCCGGTGCATAAACCAAGCTTAAGCGTAAACTCTGCCTAAAATCGTCTAATGGAGAAATGTTCATATCTTTGCGCTACTTAAACTATGTTTCAATCAGATTGTTTATTTCCAGGAAATAAGCCATGGTGTTGGTAGGCAAAACGCAGGAACTTTAACAAGCTCTTTGGCATTTTGAAATATAATTTAATAAACATTGGACACGTTATAAACGTATTCTCCTTTAAAGTTAGCATACTTGAAGAACTTGCTCAATCAAATATTAATCAACTCTCGACTATAAAAAGAATTGAAAAATAATCCTGAAAGTTTTGTATTTTTTTATATTTGCCGCCCTGCGCAAATGCTAATTTTGACCGTGCGATAGTGCCAGCCCTGCATTAAAATATTTTAAAATATCTCATCTTTTAAGAGATGTCACTATTGCAGAAGTCTTAAAAATGTTTAAATTTAACTTGCGCCTGTATTCACTCTTCACCTGAATGGTGTCTGATGGCTAAAATTTGACAGTTATCGAGTGTAGTGGACGTGTTACATCAATCATTTCTAGGATTCTTGTTTAATTTTAATAATAGTGAAACGTACATTAAATATATGTATTATTTTTTATTACTTATTGACTGGGTATGTTTAAAACTAATAATTCGATCAAATAAGTGTCCCTGAAAGGGTTGAATTTTATTATGTTTGATTTACTTCACGACCTCTGCCCATCCCACTGTTTATTTTCAAAATATTTAATTACTAGTGGCTATTTTTAGAAATCTTAAGAGATCATATATTTGATTAAAAATGCCTCAAATATTCCATTAGTTAAAATCATGAAGCCATTGTTTATATTTTGCATAATGAGTCACTGCAGAATTTGGTTATTATCACAAAAATGAAAAACAGTTTTGATATAGCAGAAAGTTTACTCATAAATAGGAATTTGTTGTTATAAATCCCACCTGTGCATCAAAAACATATCAAGCTATACTATGTTTGAATCATAACATTGATAGTGTTGCATTCTTTCAGAAATGTAATTATTACCAGTAATAACTTTAGTATTGTTTGCATTTTATCTTTAGTTATAATAATTTGAAAGTTTCTTTTAGGTTATGTTGAAAAGTGTGTATGATAATAAACCTTTAAGAAAATGAATCTAGATGATGAATTAAATGATCAGAAAGTTAAAATACCTCAACGTGATGGCAAGAATGATGTAGAATTTTTAAAATCCATCCAAGATCGAAGTTTAGGTTCTGGAGCAGGAAAAAGAAACTTTTATTCTTCATATTATCTTCAAGCCTGCGCTGAAGATGAACTTGTCAAAAAGCAGTTTAAGGAAATGGTGAGGTTTTATCTAATTTTATTTATTAAAACAACACAATATATTAAGGATATATTTAAGCGATGTGAAATGCCTGGATTACCAAGGTCAACATTTCTTATGGTATTTAGCCCTGATGGTTCTAAAGTGGCTTCAACTCATGGAAATCACCATATATATGTTACTGATGTTAGAACAGGCAAACATATTAAAACTCTTATGGGGCATCCTAGAACTCCTTGGTGTATAGCATTTCATCCATCATCTAATCAAATTATTGCATCTGGATGTCTTGGTGGTCAAGTTCGAATTTGGGATTTAAGTGTAAGTTGTTTTACTTTTGCTTGTTTTGTGGCTATATAGACTTATATATCTTTCAGTGTATGGATTTTTGTTTAGTGATTTATAAATTTAGCCCATTGTTTTTTTGTATTTATCTAGATTGTTTTACTTGGTGATTTCCCTCTTGCTCATATTTCTTTTGTATCACTTCACTATTCCAATTTTCCCTTGGTCTTTCTTTTCACCCTTTTTCTACTATCTTGGCTTTCATTACTCTTCTAATTTGTCTGTGTTTTTCTATCGTTTTTAAGTGATTGGAACTCAGTTGTTCTTTCTTTACAAACTCTAGTAGTAGTTCCATATTTTGTTCTTGTCTTATTATTGTGCTTTTAATCCTGTCTAACTTGTTCACTCCTTTTTATATTTCTCAGTTATTTCATCTTCATTGCTTGTATTTTGCTTATTAGTACTCACATTTCACATCTAAAAGTTAGTATTGGTCCAAATATTGATTTATATATTACTAACTCCGTTCCCCTTATTATTTCTTGTTTATTTGCAAAACCTCTTCTCATGGCATAGTACAATTTCACTCCTCAATTCTTTCATTAACGTCTACATCTTGTCTCCCATAACTTTAAATTGTTACTCCTAGATATTATTTTCCATATTCTATGAACTTATTAGGTATCTGTATATTTATTACTTCATGCTCTAATGCTATCATCATGACTGCTTTTTCCATTGTAAACCTCTTACTACCTACCAGTATAAATACAACATCAGCAAAAGCTCCTTCTTAGTTTATTGTACACTAAAAACAGTTTCTTTAATACTAGAGTTACATTCTTTAATGATCTTGTCCTTGAAAGTACAAAATATAACTGGACTTAATACATCTCGTTGTCTCAAACCTTAAACCTTCTGTGCCTTTAAAATAATTGGATTTACTCTTTTTTATGTGACACTGTTTAGAAGAAGTTTGGTCTTCCTTTTTCTGGCATTTATTAAGTTGTTATTAACTTTCCTTTCTTCTAGCATGTTTCATCTTTTCACTTTATCAAATGCTATTTCTAAGTCTAGGTATGCAAAGTTTGCCTTGGTGTTAGTTTCAATAGTATTATAAATTATTTGTTTGGCAGTAGAGATGTGGTCTGCTATGCTTTGTCCCCTTCTAAATTCGCTCTGCGCTTCCTCCATTGTTGGTTCAACAATCGCATTTAATCTGTTCACAAGCATCCATTCATATGCTTTATATAGATTGCAATTTTTATTGATATTTTATTGATTTTGGTTAATATTACGATGGTTTGAGCGATTTTCGTTAAAATTTTACTGATTTTGGGTATAATTACACAATTTTTGTTAAATTTCAATGGTTTTTACCAACATTTGGACGATTTTGATTTAAATTGCATTGATGTTGGTCAAATTCAAGAGTTTTTGTCAAAATTTAAATAATTTTGGGTAAAAAGTCCTATGATTTTTAGTAAATTTGAATGATTTTCATTAAAATTTCGATGAATTAAGTTAAAATTTATCATTCTGCTTAAAAATAGAAATTTTTGCCAAAATTTAAAAGATTTTGATTAAAATTTCAATAATTTTGGTCAAATTGAAGAGGTTTTGGTAAAAACTTAGTGATTTTACTTTAAATTGTAATGATTTTGTTTTAAAGTTCGAATAGCTTTAATCAAAATTTAAGTAATTGAAGCGATTTTTGTCAAATGGTAAAGGAATTTGCAATCTGAGCAATTTTTTTTAATATTTTCGATTTTCGCGCAAATTATGGCAATGTTCAATAAAATTTATTTGAATTCGATTAAATAAAAATGATTTTAGTCTAAATATAATAGATTTTTATTTAAATTTTGATGATTTCGGTCAAATTTGAACGTTTTTGATAATTTTAGTTAAAATCATGCCAAGCTATTTTCACTAAAATTTATATGATTTTGATTAGAATTTCGTAGAATTCTATCAAAATTTTGATGCTTTTGCTTAAAATTATGAAAATTTTAAAAATAATTAAGCATTTTTCGTAAAAATTTTGATAATTTTGGTTAATTTAGAATGATTTTAGGATATGGGCATCAAAATTAAGTTGCGCATCGGGCCTCTTAATTGGTAATTCCACCACTGTACATGTCACATTAATATTTGAAATTTCGTTTAAACTGCTTATTATAAAAAAATAGAAGTTCAAACAGTAAAGCTTAGTTCAATTATTAAATTTCATTGGAGCCTCAATGTCATGCCAATGATTACAATATCCACAGAAATATTGATAGCCTTCTACAATTTATAAAATTAAAATCATTATAGCTTTTCTAATAAATATTTAACTAAAAATCATTTTTCTCTTAAAATGACATTTGGATATATGGATGCGCACAAGTATCTCCCACTTGAAAGTGTGAGTGGCAGCGCTGTCTTAGAGCAAACTACTGTACAGTTTCTGAAGAAGTTTTTGTACATATTTGTATTTTATTTTGTTTTTCTTTTGCGCCTAAGATAATTTTTAAAAATGTTAAAAATATAGAATTCAGTGGTCAAAGCTGTGAAATTGTAAATTCAGTTTTAAAACTTATAACTAAAGAAGCTGAATTGGGAACATTTACCAATGACAATGTCAATGGAAGAAGAAATGTTTTTTCATATTTTAAGAAATAAACGAATACAGCGACAATTTCTTTAGAGAGTTTCTCACAGAAACTTGGAAATGTTGTTGCGATTGTACAAAACGTTTTTAAAACGAATTTATTGAAACAAAATATTTAATCGATAAGGTTACAGATGAACTTATTATTAACCTAAGTGACGAAAGTGATTTCGAGCATTCTACTGAAGTAGTCAGAAGTTGAAGAAATATCCAACTCACTGCAACTAGATTGTTCAAAAATTGTCCAAACACAAAAATTAACAACTCTTGTATCATTTTCATTTATCAGAAATAAAATATTCTCTTTTGTGCCCTTTTTAGCCATTTTTAAATTTCGAGTATTTAAAATTTAATTAAATTTTAAATACAATTTTCACATCATAGTATGTGATTTCGAATAATGCGTGTTATGATATGAAATTATAGACTAATGCATTCCAAAGATTAGTTCACACACATATTTTCTTAGATTAATAAATAATACAATAATCTAAATATCCCTTTAAAATACATTCAATAATAAATATTTTTTGGGTAAATATTAGGTGTTCAAATTTTGCACTGAAATGTAGTTATACAACAACTGCCATGCCCCACTCTCTGTCTCACATTTCACACGCCAATCTATAATGGGCAAGCTGGACATCTTGTTATATATAAGAGATGGCCAAGCTGCGGTTCTTTGTGTTTAAAAAGGTGGCTCCTACTGACATACAGTTTGGTATATCTGCTATTTATGTTTTTAAAAAATAACCAATATTGTTTTTTGTATTGCTATATTTAATTTAATATTTCTTAATTCTATTAAATAAAGGGTGGTAGTGAAGTTTGGACAGCTGAAAGTCAAACAGTAATTGCATCTATAGCTTTCCATCCAGATGATCGATTATTAGTGATAGCAACATATAATGAATTATTTTTTTGGGATTGGAGTAAACCAGAACCATTTATGCATGTTTCAACTGCTAGCGCCAAAGAAAAAGTTAGATATGTAGCATTTGACAAACTTGGCCACAAATTAATCACTGGAATAACAAATAGTCCACAAACAAGATGGGAAAGGGTTAGAGCTCCAGTCCCAGTACCAAGACCTGCAGATAGATCAGCCAGTCCATATAGAAGAAGAATTACTCCTAGACTAATTACTAATCTACCAGTAACAACTCAAAGTAATTTACCAGTATGTTTTTATATTATGTTATTGTGATATATTTTGACTAAAATATCAACTTTCAGAGTACATCTCGACCTAATACAGTAAGGGAGCCTTTGTCTAGTGTTCCTGAGCGAGAAAGAAGAATAACAACTTGTTACAGAGATTTAGTTCAGCAATATGAAGTTCTGGTTCACCGCTATTTACAAATTTACCGACCCCCAGTTATGGTAATATTGTTTTTAATTGCAATGCAATTATAAAATAAAATTATTTGCATTGTAGATTGATCAAGGAACTGATCCAATGGAAGTTGAACCATCTTTGTCAGATTCTCAACCTTCAACTTCAACTAGTTCAGCTGCATTACCATCTACAAGTCGCTCTCAATCACCAGTTCCTTCAACCAGTGGTATGCAACGAGCAAAAAAATCAAGTGCCTCGCAACCTTCAAAAAATAAATCAAAAATGTATTTAATATTAAGCGAGAGCTCTGGATCAAGTAGTACTTCTACGGAAAGTTCACCGAGCGAAATTTCTCTTTCTCCAGATAGAAACACAACCAATGCAGGTAGAACAATAAGTAACACACAAGCAATAAATCAAGTGTCATTTTCTGGAGCAAGTAATGAAATAAGAGCAAGTTTATCCTCGAGCAATAGTGTTAATCAAGAAACAGCTAAACCGGAATTTCAACCAGAACCCAGTACAAGCAAAGATAATCTTAATTTTCACATCAGAATCCAAAAAAACGAAATGTATAGTTCATCAGATGATGAGGATTCAGTCAGGCAAATGATAAAGGAAATGGAAAATATAGCATCTAATAAACAGAATAATAACCCAAGTGGAGCTACAACATCAACACCTACAGAAGAACAAGATCATGCTAGAGAAGCAGATGTTTATAAATATTTAAACCTAGCCAGAAGGGGTGATTCAGAAGTTATGCGAGAACAAATAACTCCAAATGTTACTAGAGTTACAATGACTAGAAGATTTGTTTTACCAACTGCTTACTTAAATACACCAAGACCTAAACCAACTCCTTCCAAAAGTAGAAACAAAAGATTTTTCTATCTACCGGAAAACAACCCACCAATTCAAGTTCCTACTATGACCACTACACAATCTACGCACATCCCAGAAAGTACCACTTCTGTTGCTTCTGGAAGTGGAAATAGCTCGTTGCTTACACCAGATGAACAACAATCTCAAGCTCCTCCTACCAGCGCTCCTGAACCCATGTATAAAATGAGGATTAAATGTTCTGTAACTCCAAAAAATAATGATTTGAATCCAATTCAAGACCCTTTAAGCAATCAAAATTCTTCTGAACCAAGCACAAGTACTCAAAATAATGATAATATATCAAATTTAATTCGAAATGCTGAACTCATGCTAGCCAAATTTAGAGAAAATCTTGAGCAGAGAGGCCATTTGCAAGACATAGATTTGCCCACAACTTCACGTTCAATTCTTACTACACCAAGTCAAATAAATAAGCCTTCTAAAGGTACAAGCACAAACGATTCTGAACTAGGAAAGGACAATCCACGTAAAAGAATCTATCCAGGATTCTTTAAAAAATGTAATAGACGTCAAATATTGGATTCATCATCAGATAGTAGCAGCTCTGAGGATGAACAAAAAACGAAAAAAAATTGTCCCACTGAAAAGAGAAATGGTGTAAATAATGAGCATACTTATGCAGCAAGTTTGGATATAAATAACGCTCAATCTGTGCAGCCAAGTACTAGTAATGATCATTCTTATGCTGGCTTAAATGAAAACTTAGCTAATGAACACTCTTATGCTGGTTTAACAGATGGTAATTCAAATACAGACAGTACAGTGAGAATAAAAATAAATTTATCTTCTGTAGGAGATGAGTTATATGGAAATGTCAGATCTGAGCTACCACCATCTGCCAATCCATCTTCAGAGTCGGTACAATCAACTGAACAAAGCACTCAACCCTTAAATTTTAATGCAGAATTAGAACTTCTAGTCACAGATTTATTAGGTAATAATGAAGCAACCCAAAATTCCAATACTAATCAAGAACCTTCGACTAATCAATCAGAAAGTAATGATGCTGATAAAATTTGTGGAACATGTGGTGGCCGGATTGAGGATCGCAATCGTAGATCAGATAACAACAGTACACCTTCTACAACCAGCTGTGCAAGGACAAATGTATGTTCACGTGCTTTGTTAAACACAACAACAAGAACGACAAATTCAGCTACTTATACGTCTTCAGAACCCACACGTAGGCGCCTTTTTTCACATCGTTTATCGGCATTTCATCCAACACGCATGAGCAGTCAAAGATCCCGTTCAGTAAGAAGCCCTAGTTCTTTGCAACCATTAATAAGAAGTAGATTGGGTAATTTAAGTGCCAATGAAAGTTCAACTCGATCTCCAAATTTTGCCCCAGATGAAGTAATCAATTATGCTGAACGTGTTAATGAAGAAGAACCTTCAAGGGTTTACCATCCATTTGACCCTCCTCCAGAATTAATGTCTATAAACCCTGAGAATATCGGGATTGGAAATATGTATTCTAATATAGTACAGGAATTAGAATCTAGTTTAAATGACGTTTTGAATATTAGAGCAAATAGGCGATTGGGAGAAACCTCAGATATGTTAAGCAGTTTTTCAGAACGTTTGGAAAGTATTATGACACAATCAAATACCATTTTGAGAAATTTAAGTAGTTCTCTAGATTCTCTGCCGCCTAATGAAACTGAAAGTAGTGGAACTGATGGTGCATTCAGAATTTACAGAGATTTACGTTCTTTGGATGGTTTAATAGTTCGTAATAATCCCAATGATTCACCTTATGGGTTACTAAATTCTAATGCAGACACACGTCAAAGTCTTTTTACAACTAATAATCATGTAACATCTGATCATACTTATCCAATAAATCCAGAAAATCCACAAACTGCTAATATGTCTCCATTAATGATCTCTTTACATCTTACTGTTTCACATATACAAAGGCAAGCAAGATTGCTAAGGCAACAAGTGGAGAGCATTGAGAGAATTGATCGTGCCATGTTGGAAGTGGCACAGTTACAAATGATGCGTCAAATGTTTGATGAATTACATCGTCATTTTAGTTCAACTACGGCTACAGACAATCGAATAGGTGTATCTAGTGTACGACAGATGATGGCTGGAACAAGAATAAGTGATTCAAGTCCATATGATTCTCCTAGTGATGATAATACACAAACCCAACAAGCTCCTGAACCACAAGCTTCAACAAGTAATGCCACACAAGACTCGCATTCACAATCTAATAGAGCTAGAGCAAGAAAAACTTATCCTAGGTGCCTATTTTTAATGCACAGGCAATATAGACGATCTAGTAATCTTGGATTGGGAGGAACTAGAAGATATTCATCAAAAGATAGAGTTTTGCGTAGAAATATGTACAGGAGGTTTTTACCCTCTAGAACAGGTACCAGACCAAATATTGATATTTCAAGTTACAGAGGAAGGGGATATTTAAGTTTGTTTAACCCTGATACTCTTCCTTCTATGACGCGAAGATTGGAACACTTTTTGGTAGAACATGGAAGATATATTGGAAGATCTATGCAATCAGCTTCCAACACAACTGCTCGATCAGATGTTGGGGAACACATAATGATGTTAAGACTGAGCAATTGTAGGCAACGTATAAATAGAATTTTAGGCAATAATGAACAAGTTAGTAGAAATGAATTATCTAGTGTAACAACAGATGGTTCATCTCGTTTTGGGGCTCGTCAAACATTAAGCTCAATATTAGACACTTTAAGTAGATTCATGGAAATTAATCCTAATTCCCATATTTCTTCTCAATTTCGTTCTCATATTTGGGAGGTAATTGAATTATCCTTATTGTTATCTGAAATTTTGCTTCTGCAAATAGTTGATTCAATTCCTCCCCCAAGTGGAATGAATCTCGATCCAGAGCGTGAAAGCTTATCTATGCGAATTGATCAAATGTGTAGTAGAATGATTCAAAATCGATTAAGTGGTCAATCACATCAACTAACCAGAAGCCTACGTTTAATGAGACTAACAGTGAGACATGCAACTCAAGCTCTTGGTCAAACATATGCAGCACGTAGAAATGCAATGCTTCCATCAAATACTGACAGTGAACGCTTGGATAGTAGACAAGGTCTTGTTGATGATATACATAACTGTTTAAGAAATATTCGCAGGCATAGAGAAAATGCTATAAGACTAGAAAGCCCAGCTGGTCGAGAATGGTATAGAACAATAAATGAATTAATTAGTCGCTACACAAACACTCCTCAAGAGCAAAATTCCAGTTTAAATAATGAAACTGGTGAAGAAACACGGCCAACTGTAATGGAAGATCCTAATAGTAGTGATGATAATATCTCTCCATCAAACAGTAATTTATCTTCAAGAGAAAGAATTTCACGTCCTTTATATCGAACTAATTTTGTAAACTTAATACGAAATGAAGAAATAATTTCATCCGGAGGATTCTTGGGTCGACCATGGAACGTTCCCACTGTTCAAGTAAATGATGTACCACTATCCGAGCCACAACATTCACCATGGCATCCAAGATTTGTTGCCAATAGGCAAAGGTTGTCTGAAAGATTAGATGAGTTGCGTACTACTGGAGGGTTATTTAGACCAAGATTTTTACATCCACTGTATGCTGGAGTTAGTCCTTTTGAAGATAATTTGGAAGATCCACATCGGGAACAAATATATGATAGTGATATTATAGCAACAACAGTAACTCCTAATCATAGAATTCAAGTTTGGGAATTTTCCCAAGGTACCATACCAAATATTAGCAATGGTAAGCAAAAATTTATACACTTAACTTAATTATTATATGGAAATTATCTATTCAGGGTGTCCCATTTTATCTTAAAAAATAGACATCCAATGACAAAATGTTTAGATAAAAGTTTTAGGGTTCGGGGAGGGGGGACATCTGATTTTGTCAAAAAAAATTCACCCCTACCCGCAAAGGGTCGGGGAAGGGAGAAAATTTAAAATCTTAAGTAGGAACCCATATGTTTTATTGCAAATTAAGAGAAAAATACATAACTCTTACTTGAAACATTTTTTTGTAATAATCCTGATTGGAGGAAAAATTATCGTAAGATTTGTTTTTCCTGCGATTACAGCGCCATCTACGATAATTACCTAAATATATTTCTGGTTACATTTATGTATTCTTTTCCGCACAATCCGTATCTGCAATAAAAACTTTAGGTTTTAGTTTTGAAATTTAAAATAAATTTCTCCACTCAAGGTGTGGCGGGCAACTTTAAATTTTCAGGAGGAAAAAAACACTTTGATTTTACAAAAAACACTTTTATGTAATCATCGTAGTTGTCGCTGTTATTGCACGAAAAAGAAATCTTTAAATAATTTTCCCGTGCTTACAGCGGCACCTACGAATATTACAAAAAAAAAATAAGTTAAAGTATATTTTTTATCTTAAAATCTAAATTTGAAATAAAAAGTGGGGGTTTCCATTTAAGATTTCAAAGCTAACCCTCTCCTCCGCCCTCTGTGTGTTGGGTGTAGAAATTTTTTGACTAAATCGAATGCCCCCTTCCAACCCTCAAACTTTTGTTTAAAACATTTTGTCCTTCGATGTGTATTTTTCAAGACGTTTAAAATGGGACGCGCAGTATGGTGTAAACAAAAACTTAGTTCCTTTATTGATCAGTTCTTAAATATGGCCAATTTCATTATTTTCATTGCTAAAAAGGATTCTATCCTAAATAATATATTTAATATTGAAAGGATTTTCTTCAAAAATTCTTGCCATTATGTCCAGTTTCATATTGTATCAATTAAGTTTATTTTTTATTTAAAAATTTGTCAAGGTTGTTCATTAGCAACAATATTTTATTGATTTTGCTACTGCAGTAGAATGTCATTAATTTACAAGTATATATTATATATATATTACTATTATTATTATTAGTATATATTACTTATTCGAAACAAGGCTTGCATTGTCATTTGCTTAGTCTTAGTCTATGGCTGGGATGAGCAAGCCTATTTGTTTGAGAGGACATATTTCGCTCATGACTAAGTATTTTTAATTAGAAAACGGAGATATAGTAATATGCCGGTGTTTGTTCCAGTTGCCAGATAAGACACTCATCAAAAGAGCTTTAAAAAAGTCAAGCCTCTTAGCAAATAAATTGTCATAATTTCAATTTAAAATATTTTGGCGAGTCCAAACGACTAATTCGGACGCGCATCAGCGGACGTTACGTCCTAATCACATTAACGGCTCTGCGCTAGTCTCAAATCGAGAGTTTTGAAATCAGCCTCACGTGGAAATATTGGTTTTCATCATTAAATTTTTGACCAATTATTGGCTTACCTTCTCGAAAAAGCTATTAATTCATCGGACTGTTCTCACTTGAGAATGCTCCCTGTAACGAGGAGCGAAATGTTGAAAACAACAAATAAAACTGTATGTATAGACCCGTTTTTAAGCGAGAGTTCTCGCTTTCGGGTGTAGACAGTCTACTTTCATTCTAATTTTTACGTCTTTAATGTAACAGGACAGGTCTTACGTCACAAATGGGACCAACGGCCTTTAAGGTGACTTTCGAACCACCCTTTTTGTACTTTTTAATTCTAGAGCTATAAATTGTGCCGGATTTTAACCCGGAACCTCTAGTATGCCAGTGCTGCATTTTACCGCTCGGCTACTCTGCTCTCACAAATAAAACTACGCGACTCCGAAAGTAAGAAAATTTACAACGATTAAAGTCGTGAGAGCTTACATTCTAAATTAAAATATAAGCAAATGCCATATCAATAATTTAGGAACAATTATATCCTTCCATTTAGTTTCCTAAGAAAAACCCTAATATACATTGATTCATTAACAATTACCCAAAATATCAATAACTTAAGTTTGTTGAATGTTTACATAAATAATACTTATTAATTTACTTTAAATTTTAGCTGTGAAAAATGTGGTTGTTAATGAATGTAAAATTCATAATGACGCAAGCGTGGATTATGCTTCTGATGGTAGTATATTAGTCACATTACTACCATCTGGTGGTTACATGAATGTAACAAATCGCTTAGGTAAAAATATTACACAATGTTTAAAGAACTTCTACTAATGGTGTATCTTTTTAGGGGTTTATAGTTTGGAATGGGAAACATTAGGTCAATGTTTATATGTAACAAGTTTCGAGCAAAATGCAGTTTCAGTGTCTTTATCACCATTAAATAGACATTTAGTTGTAGGTTTAGCATCTCGTCGAGTATCAATAATGCCCAGTGATAAATGGACAATGGCTAGAATATTTTTATTAGATGACAAAGATCCAACTTACGAGAAGTTGTCACCTATAAGGGAATTGGAGCAAAATAGAGATACTAGTTATATGAGTGTAAATTGTATTAGGTGGTTGCCATCATCTGGACAAGGTTTAGTGTTTGCCACTAATACAGGACACTTAAGATTTTTAACATAAACTTAAGATAATAAAAAATACAAATAAAAATTTATCTTCTAAGACTGCTTTATAAAGAGATAATTATATATTTAATATTTTGATTTGATTTTACATAAATTATTACAGCCTAAAAAAAATTAATTTTATTATTTTTAATTCTTAGGATATCATAAATTGCGCTAGTTTTAAACTACATTGGGCAATTTAATAATTTACTTGTTAAATTAATTCTATTAATTGTTTTCGAATTTTTGAAAACATAATTGCCTCCTATTAAGATGTTACCCAGGCAAAATACTTTGTGTAAATTCTTTGTTATTTTAAGCAGACATTTATCTTATGGATTTATTTTAATTTTTGAATTTGTGATCAAGTGTTTAATAATATTTTAATTAATATGTAAAATATAGTTATAATAGAGATGTAAAGTCCTACATTTATTTACCATAATATATTATGTGGAGTATAATTTTTTTTATTGCTTATAAATTGTATATTATAAATTTTACCATTACAGTTGGTTTAATTTTTTTCCAGGTTTTCTGGAACTGCTGCATATAACACTTTAAATACCTAATAATGCAGACCAGTAATTTGGGTAAGGTAATAAAGAGCATCTGAGGGAAAGTAACTCATATGCCTTTATCTACTCGTAGTAAGTTTTATTTTGTACTTGTTTAGACGATTTCATTTATTTCTACAAATTCCTTGCTTCGGCTCTCACATGAGCACGTTAATGGCTGGTATATTCAAGTTTCTTCGTAAATATTCTGCCACATACTGGACAGATAAGCTTCCCATTGTCATCAAAGACATAGACTCCCGTTGTCTCATCTTCATATTTTCCCGTTCCATGTCATTCGCCTCCAGACGCTACTTTTCAAAATTTTCAGTACCCTCGTGTCAGGCGTCTCCAACAATGCGTTGGGTTTCCCAATTTGTAGGTTGTATATTACACTTCCTTAGATGACCCTTTAGTCACTTTACAAAGATACACTAAAGTTTAGTGTATCTTTGTAGAAAAGGATTTAGCCACCGCTCTTATATTCGCCATGTAATAGTTTACTAAACATGATCTGCTTGAAAAAACGGGTCACTCATTTCCTACGAAGATGTGCAAGTGAAATTGTTCACCTTTCCTGATTTGTCGCTTTTAGATATACTAGGTTTCTGCTTCTTCTAGTAGTCTAACTAGATAGCACTACCGCTTGGTAGACCTTTAATTTGGTGGATAGGTTTAGATCATGGGTTGAAACAGCTTTTGGTTTAGTTCTTTGAAAACAGCAGCAGCGTGTACAAAGCGTATGTTGACTTCAGCATCCATCTTGTCTGCGCTTATTGTGCTACCTAGCTACTTGCCTACATGAATGTTAATGCTGGGGCTAGAATTGAGAATTACAAGGTGCCTGCTACATAATGTGCTGTCCATATATGTTGAAGAGGATTGTGAAGTGAAATGCATCCCAGTCTGATTTCTTTCTTGATTTTATATGGGTCTCAGTAGCGTATCTACCGCAAGGCCAGTGTAAGCAAAGCTTACGGGTCTTTATGCAACTGGGGCCTGGCTCGGCTTAATTTGCAATTAAGGCTTCGAAAATTTGGAGCACTTACAAAAATTGTGTATATAAATTTTACCACTTTCCCTAATGTATTGAGTTATGCACTTAATATTCGAAGTGCAGGGCGCCTAGACGCGCGGGGCCCTGCGCTCAACTGTATGCACCTGTCCTTTAACTTCGTATTACTTACCGAGAAACACAATTCCAATGTTATTCTATAATTAGACCGACGTCATTTTGCAAATTTTGCTGGATATGGTGGGGATAGTTTCGCGAGACCTGGGGGCCCTTCCTGATGTTTGCCTACAGGCCCAAAAATCGTAGCTACGCCACTGATGGATCATCTTCGCCACCGTTTTGCTTACCTTATACAGGTTATAAATTGAGTGGATTAAATGGTATATTTTATTTTATATTGTCGAATGCTTTGCGATAGTCAACAAACTAGATATAAAGACGTTTATAGAATTCTCTTGTCTTTTCAATAATTTGGAAAATCTTTAATATTAGTGAGTGTGCTCTGCTTTTCACAAAGTGGCTTGTTCTAGAAGAATGTGCCATTTTTTGGCATGTTAAGAACTGTTTACACAATTTATTCCATATTTTATTAGCATATGCATAAACACTATTACTGTTCTCAAACCCTATTTAGTTTCGCTAGGCGCCGTCACTAGGGCGACCTTTTTACCACAAGCAGCAAATATTGCTGAACTTCCCACCCGCCCTCATACTTTTTAAAGCTTATTGTAGTACATCGGGTCTTCACGAGCCTTATTGTCGTTTAAAACGTTCAACTTATTTTGGATTTTAATTTTGTAAAAAAATGCGTAATTTATGACTTAGGGGTGGGAGGGGTTCCAAATCATCATCAATATATTTAATTCTATATTGTTATATAGGAGTCTTAATAATTTATTATCCTAATGTAATGTAAATTATTTAATTTCGTACAAATTTATTTAGTAAATAAAATATTATTATTATTATATGGAACCTCCCACCTACTCTCATCCTTTTACTTTCATTTACAAAGGAAATTAAAGTATGGTAACCGCGACAATTTTCAAAATAGAGATTTTTGTCGGAAATATCCGTTTTTGACCTCCATCATTCAGAAAAAGTTGATTTCGAAGTGGTGTCTGCCTATCTGTGTGTCTGTCTATGTCCTCTCTACAGCCCAGACGGCTAAACTGATCGTCCTGAAAATTCATATTTAAGCTTTCAACAAAAATTGGGAGGTCCCAGTGACTTATGGCTAAAATCCAAAAATATAGGAATTAGTTCAGTACAGTCAAAGTACGGTAAAAAATAGAGCTGTAGTCACCACGAGACTACACGAATTTTAGAAATATCCCATCACTTTTGTCAGGAACATCCATA
>JARJDX010044740.1:0-10369 GCA_030264735.1 Gymnusa sp. GC000175
TCAATATGAGGCTTTGTAAGAGAATGTGTTTTTAACTTATTGGAAAAATTTTGCCAATCACGCATAATAGTACACCATTGATTTTTTTGGGTGAAAAATAACCAACACGGTTTACAGTAGGCTGCATCTAGAATTTTTAAATAGTGTAACCAAAATCGAGAAACTGGATCATATTTAGTAACGCATGTGAAAAATTTTGCAGAAAAGCAACGATTATTCTGCGTCGGATCTCTGGGAAATGGTCATTGTGGTTTTTTTTTATTGTATCGTCTACGCTCACTAAAAAAAAGTTTGTTTGTTAACTTTATGTTATTTTGTACATATTAACCCAAATCTGTAGTGGTGGGAGAAATTAGTTTTTCTTGAAAGCCGCCAGATGCGCCAGATCAGACGATCGCCGTTCATACTGACGCGAGGTTCTGCAAGCACAGCAATTGGAATGCGCATGACCGCAAGATCGTGATAATCAATTGAATTGTTTCACTTTTTGTGTTAATTAAAACCATGACAAAGGGGTTACCTGTACTGCCTAACATTAATTCAAAAAAAAAAGACCCTGTAAGAAAACAATTCCTTGCAATTTAATAGGACTAAAAAAATTGACTTTGAATTTTTTCAAAATTCGTTCAAGGGCCCTCAGGATGGACGGGCCCGGACGCAATGCGTCCTTTTGCGACCCCGTAGTTACGCCACTGTGAAAGGAATATAGGAGTCGTTGCAAGTTGTCTTCAGTTTCGGCTATAATAATTA
Organism: Gymnusa sp. GC000175; assembly: GCA_030264735.1. Classification (NCBI taxonomy): domain Eukaryota; kingdom Metazoa; phylum Arthropoda; class Insecta; order Coleoptera; family Staphylinidae; genus Gymnusa; species Gymnusa sp. GC000175. Next base: position 751 of record JARJDX010044740.1, read on the forward strand.
AATTATTGCCGTAGCAGATGATATTTAATTTTCCTAACATTAGCCTAGCTTTTGTTGTGGTTTATTATTTGATTTGACTATTTCAAATACTAAACAAGGCTGTCTTATACCTGTGGGTGTTTTATTAGTTAAATGTTAAATCGAATGGAAGGATTCTAGGAAAATGATTTATGTATTTTTATGTATTACTTTTGTATTTCTCAAATGTTACTATTATTTGTTTATTTAAAATGTATATACTACTTAGATTTATTTTTTATTTTTTTTTATCAAACTAGCAAAATACTAAATAAATTATTGTTATTATTATTAGTTCCATTAGTGTAACTAGTACTTGATTGTATTTTAATATTTCTACAATGTCTCAAATGATTTGGTATGGGCTATAAAATACATAAAGGCTGGTTTACTATACTCATCTGATATTTTTAGTTATAAAGATGGCGTCTAAGGTTTATATGTACCATCTTGCTGTTTATTTGATCTAGAAATGCAATCAATAACTCTTATTTATTTTGCACCAGTAAGGAACAATAATTTTACACATACCTAATAAGTAAACCAGATTTTAGAATTATTCTAATTAGTGTCACGCTGAAAAGGCGGGTTGAGCAGGGCATGATATCGATGAGAAATTTCAAATCCTTTCATTTAGTTAGTGTATCTACTTTTGCTGTTGTAGAAATAGATTTAGTTTTATTAGCACAAGACTTTAATAAAAATTTTATTTTTATTGCTAAAAGTTATTGCTAGCTTCTCACCGGACTTTATTTAGGTTTACAAACTTTTAACACCACAATTTCAAAACTTTAAAAGTAAAAATACGATAAATTTAAAACTATGTCAAGGCAAAATTTACCGCACTAAAAAATTGATCAGTAATTTGTGTAGATTAAATATTACCAATTTTGAAATATCATCTATAATTCAAACGATTTATATTAATCAATATTTAATTTGAATTTATTTCTAGTAAATATTTAAAATGAAATTTTAACTTAATCGATGTCAGCTTTGCCGGAAATTAACAAAACTAATAAAATATTTGTGTCAGTTGATTAAACAGAGATTGGTTTGTCAAATTAATCAGCGTAAACTTCTTTTAAACTAAAACACATTTTCACAACATAATCAAAATGTGAAATCTGTCTCCATGCCCGAGTTGTTCAATTTTTCATTAAATGTTCTTGGCTGTTTCTGATTTAACAAGAATCTTAATTACAAAAGTTGCCATTAAATTCATTTGTACATACTTCTTCACTGAAAAGTGAAATGTATTATTACTTAGTTTGTAATGGAAACTTATATTAAAATGTAATAAGACAAGAAAATTTGATTATTTTACATTTTAGTTAAATAGACGCTGATATGAAAATGGGTTTTTAAACAAAAATCCATAAATATAGCTTATTTGTAAAAAATAAAGCAATGAGACAAAAATTTGGTAGTAAATGTAATTAATTTAATATGGTAATAAGGCTCTATACTATTCACAATTGTTACTGATTTATTATACACATAAATCTTCATTATCCACTTGCCCTAAAAAACACATAAATAAATGCAGATTTTTTTTATTTGCAAATATCTTTGATAAACTAGCCACTTTTTTTTTAGATTCAATTAAATTTTTACTAAAAATTATGTGTTTTTATCCACAGAAACTTATATGTAATAGAAGCACCATGTACCATCTTTTATGAATGCGTTATTTATTTAATATTATTTAATTTATTGCATTATAATTTAATTGTTACGAATCCAAATCCTAGTTTATGCACACATATATTGGGTATATACAGCTAATTGCCGACTTCTCATCCCTACACGCCATACCTGTCTGTTTATCGCAACTTAATCTTCTAGTTGTCTGGCTCTCATTGCATCGCGGACAGTGTCGTTCAACGATCCTATAGTTCTACCTCTTTTCTGTTTACCCGGTGTATTTATTCTTCCTTTATCTTTGCCCTTTAGTGTCCATACACATTCCGCGTCCTCTACTTTTCTTGACTTTATTTCTGATGTGTTTGTCCCACCGAGTTTAATCAACTAACCACTTTTATCCTTGTTCTATTTTAACTTCCGCTTTTTGTTTACCATCTCTAATTATTATGCATCCCAGATATTTAAAGCTTTCTACCTGCATTATTTTAATATTGACGTCAACGATTATTTATTATTATTTATTTTCGTACCAGTTACCATGTATTCAATATTATCAAAATTTATTTTAAAACTCCATTTAATAATTCTTACATAAAGTCTTCTCCGCATAAACTCTAGATCAGATGCATCTTGCTCTATTAGGGCCTGATCATCAGCAAAGATTAGAGTAAAGATCGCCAATGGTCTGTAGTTAGCTCTTTATTCTTTTAAGCATTTTTCCAGATATTTATTAAATTGAATTGGCGGGAGTTGCAAAATTGTCTTAAACCTTTTTTGTTACAAATCTCTCCGATACTATTCTGATTGTTAATCTATTATCTATAGTTATTGAATCGATTTAATAAGTGGATCTTCTACTTTTATATTTTTTAGAGTTTCCCATACTTTTATACATGGTACTAAATCATCGCTCGCTTTTCTCTTCGCTTATTTTATACTTTGTGCTGGTTCTTAATTTATTCTCTATAATTTTTGCCATAGGACCTAAATAGTCTAGCATTTATGCATAGTTCTCTCTTCTCTGTAGGTTTTTGGTTCTTTTCTGCTTCCCTATTTGTGGAGTGATATAATATGAGCATCTTTAAATGTACGGAGTGCTTTCTTTATAATTGCACATAGTAAAATGGTGATGTTATTTTAGATTCTAGCATATTTCCTCCATTTTTATCAGTTCGGCTACTATTCCTCGTGGTGTTGCTGCCTTTCCATTTTTCATTGTTTTTAACGACACCTAAACTTCTTTCTTTGTTAATTGTTAGTGTTGTCTGCTTTATTTTACTTTCTATTTTATATTATTCTCTCCTTTTCACTAAGTGGTTTTTGTAATGCTTTTACCATTCTTCTATCTCTACAGTATTCAGAATGTTATTTATAAGGATACTTTTTATAGATTTTATTACCCTCCAGAGTCCAGACTTCAGCTGATCTCGTTTTTACTATTTGCCCCTCTTTCTACCAATCTTTTTATTAAAAGAAGATATAAAGAAGGAGGTAGTAGTCAAAATCCTATATTATTTATTCGTGGGAAAGCTATATTAGGTTTGCATGCATCTTCTTTCCCGTGCATTACTCTTGGCTTCTCTTATCTTATTTTTAAACATTCTTTTCTTTAATTTAGAATTTAGACTTTCGCGACTGAGGTCGATGTAAGTTTTCTTACTTTCGGGTTTAAGTCGCGTATGTTTATTGGTTATTGCCAAGGTTTCAGTCATCGGACTTTTCCGCCTTGAGAATGCTCCCTGCAATGTCGAGCGAAACGTTGGCAACAACCAATAAACATACGCGACTTAAACCCGAAAGTAAGAAAACTTACATTCTTTTCTTTGTTCAATATTCTATTTTTTTTTGTAGGTTCGGCAGCTGAACCAGTTTGTAAGCCAGATTTTTGTCCGCTCTCCTATTTTCTACTTCTTCGTTCCGCCATGTATGAGTTTGTTTTTTATTTTTTCTATGTCAGACCAAGGGCTTTATTTGCTGTTTAGTGTATGCAGTCTACAATACGCACTACTCCATATTTCTTTTCCACATCTTCGAGTAGTAGGTGTATTTTGTATTAAATAATTTTTTTTTATCTTGCTTCTTCTTCTCCATATTTTGCGTATTATTATTTGTTTTTGTGTTATTTACTGTGAGTATTATATAATGTCAATTAACAATTTCTGTTTTTTGTGATGGTCGCGTCTCGCGTGCACGTATATTTAGGCATATCTCTATGTCTTAAGTATTTATTAGTGATGGGTAGTCTATATTATTGACACATTTTAATACAGCGGTTACCACTATCGTTTAGAGTTTTCTCTCCCCATTGACCTACCACTGGCTTGTTATTTCATTTACAAATTCAAGCTTTAAAATCCCTAGCTAGTATTAGTTGTTGTTGTTGTTGTGTCTAATTTTTTAGATAATAAAATTATATTTTTGTGTTATTTATGAAATCTTCTGCTTTATTTTTTCTCGACCTGAAGTATACAAAGTGGTCTGTTGTGTTAAAGTCTTGTCTTTTTTTCTTCGTTTCTGTGAGAACAGAGATGTCTTTATTTAGCTTTATTAAAGTCGCTGTTATTTCTTTGACCTTAATATATATTTCGTTCACGTTTCATATTTCTATTTTCTTTGTATGTTTTCTAAGCTTGAGCCGTCTTTGGTTTATTTCCATTACTACCCGAGGCTCTTTTGTAGGTTTTTTATCAATGGCGTTGTTTCCCTAGTGTTAGGTAGTAACCTAGGGCCTAGACGCTCAACTTGGAGAACTAGGTAATTTTCTTTTTAGTGTGTTCTACCGGTAGCTCATCCACCCTCTTGTAATGGAGACAGTTGGCAGCTTTTTATTCGTAACTCAGGTCAGGGGCCCTTACAGGGCACTATCGTCCGGAGCTAGACGAACGCAGGTTTTTTAACAAGGTTATTACTTCTTCCCATCCTCCTTCTTCCACCGTGTTTGAAACTAGCAGAGGCGGAGTTTTTTCTATTTTATTTCTCAAATAATAATGCACAAAAAAAATCTGTTTAGAAATACATATTTTGAATCGATACAAGAATTGCTTTATGGGTCTTTTTTTAGTTTAAAAGTAATTTTTATCAAAAAATACAAGAAAAAGACTTTAGATTACCATAAATATGCAACAGATACAAGCATGATTTATTTTAAAATTATCTTCATACTAGACCTAGCCAAGAATAAAACAAATTATTATTTTCAATTATTAATTTTTATCTTAAATAAAATTTTTTGAATAATACGCCAAAACGAGCGTTATATGCGTTGTGACGTCACACGTTCACTTAACTTACAATTTTCTATAAGTTCGTTCACCTCGTTGAGAAATCTAGAGAAATTTAGTAGTTATTATTATATGTCTTACTTTACAAAACAATAATAAACGTCGATAATTTAAATAACCTTTGCGCATGCGCTAAAACAATGTTTACGAAATAAATAAAAGTATAGTAATTCAAAAATTTTGCGGAAATATCCGTTTTTAATTTCCCTTATTCAGAAAAGTTGTTTTCAAAGTGTTGTCTATCTGTCCGTCTGTCTGTCTATTTGTATATCTGTCTGTGTGTATGTAACATCTCTACAGCCCATACGACTAAACTAATCAGCATGAAAATTCATATTTAATATATAAAAAATATTGGGAGGTCTCATTGACTTTTGGCTGAAATCCACCAACCGGAAGTAGTAGTTTATTGTTTAATTTTTTAGTGTTTAAAATCAATTTTTTTAAAAAATTTGTTTTTATTATTTTTTCAAAATTTAATATTTTAAGAACTCATCCTTGTAAGTTGCTAAGTAACGGTTTAATGAATATATTCATATCAATGGCAAAGACACACTGTAATTTTAATCAGCTGGCAGTTAATAAAATAGGTTATATATCTTTAGAATTTAGACTTTCGCGACTGAGGTCGATGTAAGTTTTCTTACTTTCGGGTTTAAGTCGCGTCCTTTAGTCATCGGACTTTTCCGCCTTGAGAATGGTCCCTGCAATGGCGAGCGCAACGTTGGCAACAACCAATTAACATACGCGACTTAAACCCGAAAGTAAGAAAACTTACATAGGTTATATATCATTGAAAAGTTACGCTGCTCTCGGAGCTATAGCCAACATACATTTCACAACAAAATGAAGTTGCAGACATGTACTGCCAACTTAATTGGCTGATAATTAATGTTATATTTTTATTAAAAGTTATGGGGAAATGGATATGTTTTAAATTCGTAAATGAAAGTCGTGTGTTGACTACACCTACATATTTTAATTTAATTTATTTAACTTTCGTAGTAATATTTAGTAATTATTCTAGTAACTCGAATAAGTTTTCTTCTCGGTAATTGATACTCCTGATTAGAGTAAATTGATGGTTTTTTAAAAAGCCAATAAAATTTACTATTTTCTTTTGGCCGCTTTTATTTAGCTTAAATAAACTTTCCATTCATTGAAAATTTATTTATGCTAATGAACCAATTTAACTTCATGTAATATTATCTCTGTTTGTAGTAATTCCTAATTTAATATTGGTGTCAGTGACTAATTAGATAAAAACATTTGGGTCTTGCATCCCAAAACATCCAGGTTAAGTACATCTAATGACGACGTAAATATATGTGTTGTGCATAAAACACCAAAGCTTGAATAATATACGAGTCAAGTTTCATCCAAGTTTCCACGACAAGTTTTTACTTACTGCAACTCCTGATGTTAGTGATGTCAATTTATGAATGCTTTTTTGTAGGTTTAAATTTTGTCTGGCAATATAATAAATAAAAAAAGCTTTAAATATTACAATTGTTGTTATACTTTGTAAAAATAAAGAATAACTGTGTTTAAATTCTTTAGCATCTGGTTTTGGTTTATGATTTTTACGTTTATTAACTTTAGTGAAAATGCATTTTGCGTATTAAAATTTTTAAAAAGAGTTTTATCAAAATACTAATTTGTTAATAATATTGTGTTTTATTTTTTAGGCGGTTTTTAAACTAGGAGTCGCGACCAAAAAGAATGTAGCCAGATAAAGAAAATCTAATTATAGGTACTTAAGTTTGTAAACCAAATTTTGGGTACAAATAAGATAGGGGTTGCATTATAAAACTTGAACAACTGTTAGTCTTTTTCATTCTGTAAAGTCTCAAGGGATCAATGCATATGAAGGAGCATACAAGGTGTTCCAACTAAAATTTGACCGGCTGTTTTCTTTGTTAATGCTCAGATTTCAAAAATATACTAAAACACGTGGATTTTAGTTCTGAGGGGACCATACATTTTTTCACCTATATACCCTTATCCCTCAAGCATCAGAGTCACGCCCCGCAAAATCTGAAATGGAAAGGGTAAGTGACACTTTAAATTTGCAACAAATTTTGTTCTTATCATCTTTTCAAAATAAATCATTTTAGAAACTCATCCTTGCTAAGCAACATTTTATTATATGTATTCCCATCAAGTAGCAGCGATATACTGTCATTATAATCTGACAATTAATGAATTAGATTATTTATAATACAAAAGTGACAAATGTTATTATCGCAGTTATTAGTAATTGTCAATATACATTTCAAAACAAAATGAAGTTGCAAAGACACACTGCTAACCTAATTGAAGGATAATTAATGAAATATGGTAACGTTACGGTCAAAAGTGACGGATGTCACTAGTGAAATTATTGCTAATAGGTATTTCACTGAAATGAAGTTACAGAGACACACTGCTAATCTAATTAGCTGATAATAAATAAAATATACTTATGCTTTTGTCAAAAGTAACAGATATGTTTCAAATTCGTAAATGGTAGTAACTACACCCCCATTTTTTACTTTTAGCTTATTAAACATTACATAAACTATAGTTGGTGTGAGGGTATAAAAAATTAGATGCACAGAAAATTGAGTTTATAGTTTGTATAACTGTAAGCATACATTGCAAAGATTAATTATAGAATATTGTTTAGTAATTCTGTGGCTTGCAGGAAAAACCAGGTAAGTCCATTTCAGTAAAACTCGAGAAAAACGCATTTAAAGTTTCAATTGTTCAACTTAGGTTTTTAACGAAGGATAACGCAATATCATACTAGTAAATGAACAAAATACGTAAAAATAATATAAAAATTATTATTATTTATTCTTTATTAATATTCGACCATTCTAACGCCAGATTTTAATAAAAGGACTTACCTGACTATTCCGGGAAAAAGTTACTTACCTGGTTTTACCGGGAAAGAGATATTTTTGTTAAAATATTGGAAAAATTGGTCCAAATGCGTTTGTAATAAATTGTTAGTCAACGGTTTATAACATTGTTCAACGTTAAAAACAAATTATTGATTAAAAANTCGACACCGTATTCTGGACAGAACAAGAACAAGATTGTCATGGGCATGTTTTCAATGGCTGTAGCAGATTACCCGACATTGCAGACTGTGGACCACAAGTTCCTGGTACCTGGACACACGTACATGGAGTGCGACATGGTTCACTCAACCATTGAAAAGGCAAAGAAATGAGCATCGTCGGAGCTGCATCATCCTGAAGATTGGTACAGGTTGGTATAAGGAGCGAAGCGCAACAATCGCTTCGAAGTGGTCAGAATGGACAATTCTAACATCTACAATTTTGAAAAACTGTATTGAGGGCCTTTAATCACGAAAAAACAAGATGATGAAGGCAACCGATTTCTCCTGCAGTCCGTTCAGTGGTTAAGATACACGAAGGAGCAAGGTGTAGTGCCCAACCTGACAGATGAACCGTTTTCCCGGTTAAATCTGCTGCGACCAATATCGAAGGAGAAAAAGGCTGATTTGCTGAGCCTGCTTCCGCTTATGCGCCCGAACGTAGACGCGTTTTATCAAAACGTGTCGACGTCGCCACAAACTGATACACATTTCGACCCAGATGTTACAACGATGCACTCAGTGATCCACCCCGCCGCCTAAACCGCCGCCCAAATGCAGATTATTACCTAAACTCGACCTGCCGATTATATTCAGTTGGATAATAAACATTGGTGTTGTCATATTATTTTTTTTGTGATTAAATATGTATTTGAAGAATAATTAAACTAAATTATCGAACAGTTATGGTGTATTCTTGAATTCCAACTTTGAGTTTGAAATTTCTAATTAAAATATATTATATCAACTATAATTCATAACAAAATTATATTATATCAACTATAACTTCATAGCGAAATTATAGTTTCGCCTGAAAGCCACATATATTACAGAATTTTTTTATTCTTTTATTTTTATAAAATTTTGCAATTTTCTACTACCACTTACAGATGCAAGCTATATATTCGAAAAATTGGCCGTTTAAGAGATTCTTTTTCGATTTAGAGATCATTTTTTGCAAAAATTATTGGAATCTAGAGATTAAATTAAAAGAGACTATCTAAAGTGAATTTGGGCTAAAAACGGTGGCCTTACCTGGTTTTTCCGAAAAAAAAGTGGACTTACCAGTTTTTCCGAGAAAATTGGACTTACCTGGGTCCGGACCAACGGCGTAACTTCTAAACATGGGGGTTTTCATGATTTCTGGTAAAAATGAAAATTTATGCAAAACTGATATGGAAAACATGGCTAACTCAATTTCGCCCAAAAAGGGACTTACCTGGTTTTTGTAAAAAGAAACAAATATGTCTTAAATTCGTAAATAAAAGACGTGTGGTAATCACAATACCATTTTTTGTTAAAAGCTTACTGTTTGTGTCGTGGAGAAGACACACGAAGAGATACACCACTTGGAAATCACTTTTTTTGAATGAGGAGAGCATATTTCCGTAAGAATCTTGATTTCAAACATTTCATATTTCATATACTTCGCAAATGAAAGTAAAATAAAAAATTTTTGTGCAAAATGACAGTAGATAAATATTAGCTTGAAAATATATTTTTTTGTATGCATAACCTAATAAAATGAATGCAAATCATAGTAAAGCTGAATCTAAGAAGGCCCAAG